>MU157936.1:4437-90343 GCA_015657495.1 Crepidotus variabilis
CGTGACCCTCCCCTCAAGCGAATGTCTGTTGATGCCGCTGCCTCTTTATTCAACTTACCTGATCTACGGCCATCGCTTGTTGATTATCTCCACCGTCTACAACCAGATGGATTTGTTACAAATATTGGAGGAAGAAGGCTTGGGCGAGTGGACTCTCACCTACCATTCACTCATCTTGAAGTCTGGAAAAAGCTTCGCCTCCAGACCAAAGCTTATCACTTTCCTCATGGGCTCCTCCCTCCTGTAACAGTCAATGCTGAACCACCATCCTCTAATTGGCCACAAGGACACATTGATTCAGTTATTCTCAATATGGATTCTTCGCAGAAATGGCCCATGAGTGGCATCAATGGTAAGACATGATGTTACATTTTATTGTGTTAACAACATTCTAATCACTAGGCTACCTTTTTTTAGGGCATGTTGTTGCTGATATCGTTCTGATTTTCCGACTTGTCACACCACCTCCTGCGCTTGCAGAAGCGCAACCGCCAGAGCGTCATGTCACAGATCGGTTTCTCTCATACGTTAAACGATATGATATCATAACTCAGTCTGATATTAACACAGGAATACGAGGACAGTTTCCCGAATCAAGCTCCTCTCTATACACATTGAAGAAAGGGAAACGAACAAGTGGCGAGGTGATTGGAGATATTGTTCCTCTTGACCAGGTTCGAGCGCTTGTAGACATAACTCCACGCTTAGGGCAAGTAGCTGATAGGAGACTAACAAAAGAAACTAGCTTAGCTTTTTGCTCTGAGTTCTATTTGAACAAGTACTTTGATAAAGAACTTTTTTACGCTTTGACTCTTACTTAACTACACTCATATAATTAGCATCGTTGTAATACGATAGTAGTTTCCTATTAAAGAAATAACAACAACAAGATCTCTCAATGAATAGATAGCGGACACAAAGAACTATGCGGCACTTAAAAGCGTAGTCACCTTGCTAGGTATTACTCTATAGTTTAGCCTGCTCTGGATAGTACTATATAGCTTGCCCTACTCTATGTAGCACTATATAGGTCACATTATACACTATGTAGCAGTATGACGCTATAGGCTGCTAGCCGACCAAAGCTGGTTGCTATGCACGAAGAGACCCATACTATGCAATTCTACGCCAAAAAAACAGGATTTGCTGATGTGGTCGACGACTTCAGAGCAGAAAAGCTATCACGTTGCTTACACTGCCGGATGATGTTCTTCTGCATCTGTTTCTCCACCTACCTTTGCCCGATATCTTGGTTCTACGCCAGGTATGTTGGTTTATTGACAGATTCTCAAGCTGACTTTTGCAACCAGTGCTGTCGGCGCCTTCAAATGCTGAGCTACAGCGATATAATTTGGCAATCCATCCTTCACGCTATATTTGGGCATCTCATATTCTACCCTCAACTAAAGCGACTTGCTTCGTGGGCGACTCAACATGATGACCCCTACGAGGCTACTGCAACTCGACTGATACAGTCAGAACTTGGCTGGAAACATCCGCGAGCCCATATTCTTCGCGGTATCTCAGACAATCGAGAGTCAAACAGAGTCTTTTGGAGTAAAGCTTGGATAAAAGTTATCAACGGTGGCAGATGGATGCTCTGGTCACCTCCAGAGAGAGATCGTTTGATGGTGTATGACTTGCACCAGATGAGACTAATAAATGAAGTATTGCTGGGACCAAAATATGAAAATGGCCAAGCTATCCGAATGTTTGAACACGTCGCGGTTCAAGTAGACTATTCCAGCCCTGGGTTTTCTATCCATCTTGCTTTCTTGTGGTTTAGTTGTAGGTGTTCCTTCTCTTGGGTTCGCTTCCAAAATTTGCCTACATACTGATACCTGATCAGCGAGCCCCACTGGCATTGCATGGGGCGTGTCGAATATCCCTCAAGGCAATCGGAAGTGGGTGATTCAAGTATACCGCTTGGTAGAAGAAGAGCGTTCTTCCGGAGCCAGTCTCTATGCACACCCGATCACTACAATCGAAGGTCTAACTCCAGGCTGTTCCCAAATAGTTGATATCTCGGTGAATGGCCATCTTGTGGCTTGCGCCTGGCAAAAAATCAGCTTTCATCATGATAGAGAAGACTATACTCAAGTAGAGGTGTTCAGTTTGCAAGGGTCTTCTTTTACTCAACATTCAAAATCCACGTTCAGTTTTCATCTTGTGCAATGTCCTGTAAGTTTATAAAGCCAAAACATCCTTGCCTTCACTTACGAAACTTCTAGGTCAAAATACATCTCCTTACAGACAATCAAGTTGTGGTATGCAACTCCAGTGGCTTGTACATATTCGATATCCCTCATCCAACAGGAATGCCACTCCCTTCACATCCGCTGAACGTTATTGCACCGACCAGTCGCTACATCTTCCCGGTTCAATTCCGGGGTAGCGTCTCCCCACCTCATCTATCCCACGATGCAGCTCACTTTGTGATGCTGTTCTCAACAGGGATCTACGGACTAGTCATCCCGTACCCTGGTCCACACCCCGCGGTAGACCATCAACTAGAAGCCATCGAGCTGGTCTTATTCAAAAATCCTATCCCTATGGATTCGATCGGATGCGCAAGGATTGGTATTCACAAAGCGTATATTTGGCCGGAGGGCCAGGAAGGTTTCGCGCTAACTTATGTTTGGCCTGATGCAGATGGGTTATTCCCTAATTCTTCACCAGCCGCCGAATGCTTGGGACGTCTATCCAATTCATTCGCAAATGCCTCTATCACGACCACGCCTTACGGGTGGGGGTACAAAAATCAGAAGGTAATACTCGCTCCACATTTGGATGAGATGTCTGGAAGACTGCTCTCACATGTCAACAATAGAGGTTGGGGATCGATTGAATTTCGATAGTACCCTTGAAACAAAGGGAAATATTTCCTGTGCGGTAGAATACGTTGTACTGTGTGGCTAATCAACTAATTGAGACTTGCGCGTAATTTCCAAGCTGTTCGTTGCCCGGTCATGTTGCTTGCAATCGCAGACGAGCTTCAGCACTCGAGACTGTCGGACTCGACTCATTTATATTTCGTTGATCCGAGCCCCGTATAAACAATTTGATGGGGTTTGGTGCTTGTCACTTTTTCCGACTGCAACCTTGATGACTGCTACTCTCAACCGTTTCTTATCTGCATGGATAAACATGCTTTGGCCCAAACTAAATGGATTTCTTTCCGGCGACTCGTCGCCCACAGAACCGCATGGATCCTTCTCTATTTTAAATATCGGATGCCTAATTTTGGTCATGTCACAGAAGCAAGTTTTTTGATTGGTCGCCTCAGCATTGTGTAGTAACTTGCTTTAAACTTTACTTTGGAATATGTTTCTCTCGGCTTACTCGATACGGCATCAAGTTGAAAAGTCTTAAAAGGACCTCGAGTACAAGTCGGGAAACCTCGTCCCTTTTACCCCACATTACGCCTCTTGCTGTCACATCTCCACCTGGCCCCTATGTCAACAGAAAAGGACGAATTCAACTTCAAGGAACGTGAGGGGTCGACGACCTCCGCAGAAGAAATCGACCTCTACAGCTATCATGAACATAATGCTGGAAGGTTGATCATTGATCCTGCGTATGCCGATATTGCATTTCACAGTTTATACATGAAGCTTATGACATTGTTTAGCGAAGCAAAGATTGAACTTGGTGAAGCTGTTGCAGCAAGGCTCAAGCTATCAGAGGATGGAACGAAGGTTTTATGGCCCCAACCCACAGAATCAGCAAAAGATCCGCAGAACTGGAGTCCTCGCAAAAAAGACCTTCAACTCCTGATCATCACTCTAGCTGCTGTTGTTCCTGACTTTGACTCCGGAATTGGTTAGTCTTGATGCAACGAGCAGATAAAGAGGCAGAGTGAAAGGATACAGCATTAACCACAAATTTTCAATTGCTTTAGGTATCGCATGCATCTTCGCCTTGGCCAAAGAATACAAAACGACCACGGGCGTCATTAATAATCTTACTTCTAAGTGAGTCACCGATGTTATTTGCCTCTCTACCGAGCTAATTCCACGGTTCAGCTGGAGTATCTTTCTTCTAGGTACATATATGGCTGCTCCTTCATAGCGTATGCGCTCTGACCGGACGCCTTTGCTCCTTGTATTGGTGTCCTATTTTTAGGATGGGGTGGGCTGGTGGCGGTTATGTTGATCAGAAGGCTTGGTCGCCTTCCCATTTTGTTTTGGTCGCAGGTTCGTGGGACGTGTAGGACCACTGGAGATACAGGTATTGATTCCTACGCTCACTTGTAGGTTCTTTCACTTGGCTTCTTAATTGGGTGTACGTTTGCCCCAAACTTGAAGACTTTTGCAGGTATGTCCCGTTAAGGCCTTCAACGTACCCACTAAATTAACGCGATATTATTCCACACCCACAGCTATGAGATGCCTCACTGCATTCTTTGGGTAAATGAATCCACCATACCAGATTAGTCTTGATCACTAAATCTATCCTTCTCGTTTATCAGAACTGCACCTCAAGTCACCGTATGTCCGGACCATTATAGTAACTTCATCACTACTGACATTACTTCGACCATTAGGGCTTATACACCGTCACAGATCTATATCCTTTCCATCTGCAAGCTCGAAAGGTCTGTTTCGCTGTTAATTTCAGAACGTTACCATCTTAAATAAAACATTATAGTTGAATTTATGGAGTATGGGATTCCTTATCTCGCCTTTCCTCTCGCCTTTTGCGTTTGGATTCCTAGTGGCACGCACTAGCTGGAGATGGGCATATGGAATTGGTTCAATGTATTCTTTGTTTGTGGTAATTCTCATTGCCTTCTTCATGGAAGAGACGTACGTATTGTGTTTCTTGTGGCTTCCATGTGGTCTAATATGTGTGGTAGGATGTACGATCGAAACGTTCGCCCCGTACCCGAACCAAGCACAACAGGTCTTCACTATCGACTTGAGACTGTTACCGGCATTACAGGATGGCACATGCAAAAATACCGCACATCTTGGAAGGACTCTATTTTGTCACCATTTCGACTTATTTGGCGACCTCACATGCTGATGTTACTGATTTTTGAGGCCCTTTTCTTTGGGATTGGGACCATTGGCGTGAATGTAAGTAAAGATATTTATTAACGTTAGATCTTTTGAGCATTTATCCTCACAGGTTACTTTGGCTGTATTCTTGGGAACTCCGGCGGCGGAAGGAGGTTTCGGCTGGAGTCAGTATGCAGTGGCCGCGAGTTACGCCACTCCAATGGTTTGATTCCCTCTACTTTATGTCCTATGAGTTCTATCTCAGAGTTATTCAGGTATCCGTTCTCATTGGTGAAGTTACCGGGCGTTACCTCAACGATTATATTATGAACCTCAGCATCAAGAGGAACAAGGGGGTTTTTGAGGCAGAATCACGTCTTTGGTACTAATACTCAACCAAACGACCTACCGCTTTCTTCTGACTGATTCCTGGTCTTCAGGGCTACATACGCCGCCATACTACTTTTTGTAGGCGGTTTCGTTTTACTCGGAGCAGCGATCCAAAAGCACCTACATCCCGTGGCTTTGGTTATTGGCTGGGGGCTTTCTGAGATAGCTGTCATGATTGGCACTGTCGCGATTTACGCCTACTGCTCGGATGCGTTCCCAAAACACCATGTAATTTGTCAGCCTTCGAGATTTGTTGTCCTCAAACTGACGCTTTCGATCTCGCCTTAGGGAGAGATTAGTTCGTTACTAAATCTAACTCGTGTTCTCGGAGGTATGTCGTGATTGGATTGGAACCGTTCCTGACTGATTATCTTCATTGAACCAAGGTTTTTCGGTTGCGTATTTCCAGGTTCCATGGGCAGAGAAGCACGGTGCCCTACAATCTTTCGGCTGTGAAGCAGCGTGAGTATTTCGTTAACTTTCTCACCCTAATTGGCGCTTGTGGGTCCATTCTCTATTCAGAAGTAATCAGCGTCGCTGCTTCTTGATTTCTTCATCTGCGGCTTAAACGTGCGGCGCTAACAGGGACTTAACCACAGAATTATCGCTGGTATCTGGTTGTTGACTATCCCGATTTTGCAGTGGAAAGGGAGTGACTTCAGAGTAAGTCAAGTATCATATTCTTACTTACCGCTGTGTTTGACACAGTACAATCTTGCAGAGAATGTATTCGCTCCATTGAAGTCACACACCGCGGACATTGTGTCGGTAAATCACTAACTCTTTGTTATGAGCTATTGACCGCCAAGACGCCAAGACGCCACTATATACCTAGTACTTGTACAATGATCAATGTAAGAATTATCTTTAGTCTGCCTGATCGAACCCGAAAGATCCTCGTGTGATGCAGCACCAAGTTACACGTCCATCTCGATGTCGATTGATGTCACAGTACCAGGCCGATTAGTTAACCTCTTCGATACCAATCGTTGAAATAACGCTAGCGGGCCATTGTGATGAGGATCCCATGCTTTTTGAACCTTCCTTTGCTTTCCCTTCTCTTTATTTTCGGGATGATTTTCAGTGAGAGATTCCTGATCATCATAACCCACGATGGGCACCCAACTACTAAGTGGACTTGTACCAGGTTCGTAGCTTGCCTCTGAAACGTAGAGAAGGAGACCGTCTGGTCGAATACGAGCCTGTTGATGCGTCATCGGGGGTGGTCCTTCTGATGGTGGGAGGAATGACAGCGGTTGTGTGGGAGATGGTCTTTGCGAAGATGTTGGTATTGCAGGGTCGACGCCTAGGATCGGAGCTTTGAACGTGAAAGCAGTACCAGTTGGTGCACTTTCAAAATCCATCCCACTTTCGTCCGAGATAGGATTGGATAATGTCGTAGGAGCTACGGGTATGACAACATCTACGGCTCGAATTGTTCTGGCCGCAGGTAGGATAGAGTCGTTGAACGAAGGAAGAGTCGTATCCGTGTGAAAGGGAATAGGGACGAAAGTCGTTGGATAGGGAAAGCGGTACTTGAAGCCATGTTCCCCCGTGCTGGATGTGTTGTCAACGGCAACGAAGTGAGGGTGTGAGACAGTCGAAGGAGGATGAGTTGGTGTGAGTTCAGCCAAGCGTGTATCTCGCCACCAGAATCTACAGGGTGATTATTAGTTGTCGGTTGAAACGAGTAGCAATTGTGCTACCCACCGAAATCCTGCTTCGCAATCCCCAACATCTTGGCCTTTCCATTTGACCACATCCAAAACATGCAAAATGCCGTTATCTCTCCAATTCTCGTCCAATATGCAGTCGAGAATAGTAAGAGGTGGCAAAGACGATGGAAATCGTTGGATCAAAGTCTTTCCGAGGAGGCGAGATCGAAGTGTTGTGTTGGGAGCTAAACAAAGTTGTCAGTTGTTAGCATGGAAGAGAGAATAAGTAACAAACCGATCCCAACAACACCTGCGGACTGGTGCGTAACAGCTAGACATCGTTTACCAGCTGGTACAGGAGCGACTGCTACCCATCCACTTTCCAAATCCTTTGGTAGGCCATCATATTCATCGTCCGTAGCGATGCCATGAATGGGCCAAGGTTGGTCGTCTGAGAGCATTTCGAGGAGCTCAGCATACATGCATTTGTCGGCCCATTTGCTAGGTTTGTTGGTACGGCGCTTATTTTTGTACTTCTTGACGTGTTTTTTTTTTCTTGTTGTCTGTTGCTGAGATTCGATATCCGTGACAGGTTCCACTGGTCGAACGACGCGTCCAAACGCAGAAATAGCATTCTGTACTTCCATTGTTGCCGAATCTTCTTCAAGAAGCCCGGCATATCGTGCCACAGAGCTAGGCGGTAACCTAGCACTACCAGCTGCCAGTACATCCTCCTCTGGAACGTCTTCGTCTTCGTCATCGGAGCCACCCAGATTCAGACTTGCAAATAGATCTAGCTGACGCGTAGACTCAATCTTTTGAGCTCTGCGCTGTGATTATCTATATCAAAACGAGAGTTTATCGACTAGTAAGCAGTAACTGACGCGTTTCTGCTCCTCCAATGCCTACTACACGTCAAACTCAGCTGAAATCTTACACCAAGTGTCCAGCACAGACCTTATTTCGCCTCGTCTCTTGAGATATTAGTTTATCTCTTATTGTTGTTGGAGGCAGCTTGTAGCCAGACTTTCTGTCGTTGAACATGGTGAAAGTAGTAGAGCAAAAGGTACGCGTGACCTAATCTGGACGACGTCCATTCGCAATGATGATTTTTGATCGCACTTTCTCAACTTCTTTTACTTTGACCATGGATGCTGAGCTCCCGTACTCACTATCCAACGTTGCTGATCTTCCTGGTCATGAAGACAGAGCTTGGAATGTTGCTTGGAATCCTGTAAAACCTATCTTGGCTTCTTGCTCGGCCGATAAAAACGTTAGGATTTATGCCTACACCGAAGATTTACGATTCAAACATCTCGATTCTATTCCGACTGGCCACGCGAAGACAGTAAGGTCTGTGGCTTGGGCCCCCTCTGGACAAACACTAGCGACTGCTTCATTTGATGCCAATATCGGTGTATGGGAGAAAGAGAGTGAAGTAGACGAAGCGGGGATAGATCAGGGTGAATGGGAATGCATCAGCACGCTTGAAGGTCATGAAACAGAATGTAAAAGCGTCGCGTACTCCTGCAACGGAACATATCTTGCTAGTTGTAGTCGTGATAAAACGGTATGGATCTGGGAGGGTGAGTAAGTCGTTCCCCTGCTTCAACCTGTATTTTAGCTGATTATCATGATAGTTTTGCCTGATGCAGAATTTGAAACCGTATCAGTTCTCATGGAGCACTCTCAAGATGTAAAATGTGTAGCCTGGCATCCGACAGAAGAGGTAAGTTCGTATTTGTGCAGATTCTGTCGTTCTTTGACTCCAACTGCACAGATTCTCGCTTCCGCGTCCTACGATGATACCATCAAACTATACATTGAAGACCCTTCAGATGACTGGTTTTGCTTTACGACGCTCTCGGGACACTCTTCGACCGTTTGGTCGATAGCTTGGTCACCTGTTGGAGGCTATCTGGCATCCGGTAGTGATGACAAGACCGTACGGATATGGCGGCGGATAGCGGAACATAAATGGGAGTGTGTTCTAGTGCTTACTGGCCACGATAGAAGCGTGTACAGTGTGAGTTGGGGTCCAGGGAAGGATGACAAGCGAAAGGGAAAAGAAGGAGAACATCTGGGCTGGTTGGCTACTACCGGAGGCGATGGAAAGGTCATGATATGGGAGGTTGAAGTAGGTTATTTATTTAATAGAACCTCAAGCTATGTACTAACCAAACAATCAATAGGAACCCACTGTTAAAGAAGGGGAAACTCCCTCTATGTCGAAGCCACCAGACCACAGGCTGGTTGCTTGTTTAAACGCTGCCCATGATGTCCATGATGTGAATTCAGTCGTATGGTGTCCAAGGAAGGGTTATGAGGACCTCTTGGCGACAACAGGTGACGATGGTCATACAAAGGTGTGGAAGATTGCTCCTAGCGCTTGAACAAGAGTACGGCGTAGACCAAGGCGTTTAATGAGAGATCGGATTCAACTATACACAAGAGAGTTTGTGTATTTGGGATTTGCTTTGCATTCTTCTATACTACTTAAAATAAAATATCGGGACTTCCAAGCCTTGCATTGCTTCCTCCTTTCTTCAGGGACGTTAGCCCCTAACTCCGTTAATTGATCTCATCGGCGTCGGCTTTATCTACCCGACGTCCGAATGACTCTTCGCGCATGAAAATCTTTGATTATTGCTTGAGTTTTGACAATATTCAACATTGAACGATAGTCATGCCAATCCATGGCCTCAAGCCACGTCTCCAGCCAGTTCACCCAGCCCACTTTGACATAGAAAAGGTTATTCGGCCGAACATTCTAGCTCTTCATCCCTATCGATGCGCTCGAGATGACTACAAAGAGGGTCTCTTGCTTGACGCAAATGAAAACTCGTTCGGCCACTCTATTACACGTGGTGCGGAGTCTACCAATGGGAATGCAAATCCAGTAGACGTAGACATGCCTATCGAGCTCGTGTCAACTCTACAACTGGACTTGCACCGCTATCCCGATCCAGGACACCCTGATGTCAAACGACGTATAGCATCGCTTCGTGGACTTCTCTCATTATTATCTTCGCAGGAAGAAGAGGCAGAGGTTTTGGATCACATTGTTCTCGGAGTTGGTTCCGATGAAATCATCGACCTGCTTATTCGTACATGTGTTCAACCCGGAGGCGCGGAAAAAATCCTCATCACGCCTCCTACGTATGGTATGTACCAAGTAGGCGCTCAGATAAATGATGTGGGCGTTGTAAAGGTTCCTCTTGTTTTGAACGGGGACAAAGGAGAGGGTGGTGTGGACGGGAGGTTCAGTGTGCCTCTCGACAAAGTGCGTCACTTATACTGAAGAGAATCATACCCTTCGATGAGACAGTTTGAGTAGATCAAAGAAGCAGTCGATGTGGATCCAAAGATTAAAATGATTTTCCTCTGTTCACCTGGGAATCCCACCGGCACCCTCGTCTCTCTGGGCACCGTAGTTTCTTTACTCGAGTACGAACCGTTCAAAGGAATTATTGTAGTTGATGAGGCGTACATCGACTTTGTTGATGATCCCCAAGGACAAAGCGCCGTCAGCCTGATCAAAAAGTATGCGAATTTGTGCGTCATGCAGACGTTTAGCAAGAGTTTCGGCTTGGCAGCCATTCGGTGAGATCAATCTTGGAATTGATTTATTTGAATCTAACTCTGGCGCTGTCTCTCAGCCTTGGTGTCGCTTTCGCACAACCTCCACTCATTCAAGTTCTCTCCAACACGAAAGCTCCTTATAACGTGTCTTCGTCAACAGCACATCTTGCTCTCTCAGCCCTTTCCCCACCGTCACTTGCGGCTATGCAAAAGAAGCTGGCCACAATCCAGCTTGAGCGCAAGAAGCTGATTGAGGCGCTCAATAATCACCCAAACCTTAAGCAATTGAGTGTGGGCGCCGTTATAGGAGGGAACGACGCCAACTTTGTCCTAGTCCCAATTTTACAGAATGATCAATCTGAAACTGAAGAGCGTCAACCCGATAGCAATCGAGCACAGGTCATATATCGAACTCTTGCGGAGACGAGAGGCGTGGTTGTTAGATATAGAGGAAACGAGCCCGGCTGTCAAGGATGCCTCAGGATTACAGTTGGCACTGAGGATGAAAATCAAGTCGTTTTAGATAAATTGGAGGAAGTTCTTAAAACCTGTTGACCTACGGTTAAGAGCCTTTGAACCCAATCCTGAAACTTAATCACCAATATAAAAATATATTTTTCTGTATGAGAAGAACTACTTTATTCCGCTACATGACTCTGAAGATATGATCAAGAAATATCGTAAGCTAGCCAATGTCGGATCTGCCGATCTTGAGAAGTCTACCAGATTCACAATGAGGTAATCTTTCCCTGACTAGAGAAAATGGTGCTTCAACATTTACTTCCCCCACAAATGACCAGCTCTACTGCTCGCTTTCCCAACTCTGGCGCACAATCAGGGCCTCCTCCTACATCCGCCTTCGAGACCAACTGATACAGAACAATATCAAGAAAGCTCCAGTTAATACTGTAGTGGGCATCCAGATCGGCGATCTTCTTCATCCATACTTCCAAAATTATTCGCCTCAATGGTGGTTGTGGTCTTAACTTGGCCATAAAGGCCAATGTATCAGGCGCATGAGTGATAGCAGAAGCGCGTGGTAAATCCGTGTAATATATGAAGTTCTTGAGCTGCAGAGTGTGTAGAGCGCTCAACGATACGGATTCCATGTCGGCGGCACTAGTGGAGCAACCTAATTTGTAATCAGAGCACGGCGTAGCCAAGCCCTGGCAGAAACCACCCAAGGTCTCGAGTGTTGATAGTGGGTTGAGGGAAGGGCTTGTTGAAAAGTAGCCCTCAAGCCTGCCACGATGAGTATCGGGGAAATTGTAGGATATTGTTAGGGTCTGGATGTTTGCACCTGCAGCGGCGAAGAACGTGCATAGGTATACTGAATTTTTATAACCGATGTCCTCGAGGGATACCAAAAAAGTTTTGGAAGTGGTTGGTTGTGAATGAGCCAGCGAAAGACGTCACGATGTCGGCAACGACTAGCACGGAAGTGGCGGCATGTTGATGGAAGGAGATGATTGAGCAGTTTGCTTGTGAGTTTAGGAACTAGAGGAGAGGGATGCCGGAACATACTTGAGGCCATGGCAGCATCATTGGTAGGCGGAGAAAGAGCTCTCCATCGAGCACCGTCGATCGACAGGTTTTCGAGATGCGAAAAATGGGCGACCAACTCAACAGTCTCAGTCAGGAATTTGAATTCCATTGCTTCTCCTAGGATAAGATGTGTGATGACCGACCGAAAAGTCCCAATAAAGCGCTGGCGAGCATGGAAGTCAATCTTGTCCCATTCTAGAGTGCGCAATTCGAGAGCAGTAACTCTGGTCAAGAGCTGAGCGAAAGGTAGAATGCGGCGAAACCATGTGGTCTCGAGATCCAAAACAAGTTGTCGAACGGAATCTGGGAATGTTGAAGAAGGGTTGACGACTAGTGATGCAAAAGAGTCGGCGTTGAGGGTCGTCACCTTGATTTTCTGGAACCCATGAGTCTTTCTGACCAAATGGAGCCAATCGATGCAAACGAGACTCCATTGCAGCAGATCGGAGAAAGAGGACAAATGGTCGAAGATGCAATCAATAATTTCCGTTGGAAGCATTGATATGTGATGAGAAGAATAGGACGGCCCTTTTGCTCAAGGATGCAGAAATGTAATATATACCACCCATGCAGGGTGAGAAAAGGAAAAGAACGTCCTGACAAATGCTCAAGTGGTTGTGTGGGGCGGTTGTGATGCTGCGAAGTCCATGCAAGCCTTGCAAGGTCGTTTTCGGTCGCTAAATGCCGAAATAGTATATTACTTGGCGAGTCGACCTTGCGGAGTCAATCGGGAGCTGTTAAAGGCTCAACAAATATTATGCAGTTTAGTAGTGTAGTAGACGGACGTAGTACCATGTCAACCTTATCTAGGGCGTTTGCTGATTAAGACATCTAAGACTTGGTAAGTCACCAGAGAGCTGGCGGCGTCGTCGTCCATTAAGTTGTCTAAAGGTGTCGACTGCATGAATTGGATCATAGATCTTTCTTGGTCGATTCCAGAAAAATCATTTGAAGAGATCTTCGTATCTCGCAAGGCAACTGGTAATCTGAAGAGCTAATTAAAGAAATGGGTCTGGATATCGGAGAACGAGGAGAGCGAGGGGTACAGACCACCGTTCTTTAGCTGGTAACTAGATTTTGAATCACACCAGCATTTTCCACGACGATGTTGTTCACCCTGAGGGCAATTTGAGAAATACTCGTGCTTGTATCCAATGTCCGAAAAATAGTGCTATGGGATGGTCAACGACTAAGCTCAAGTATCAGAGGATGGAATGGCCACTCACAATCTGATCTCGTCTCGCAAAAAGGCTCACAGCAATGCTATGCACTGGCGCGTCGCCCCACCTCTCGTAATAGAAGCCCCCCTTTTTGTCCAGAAAGTCAAAGAATTTGGTATATGCCTCGCCCCTCCACAGATCCATATTGGCAATTTCAAAATTACTCCAGACTTAGAAAAAGCTTTATTAGTGGATCTTGAGCTTTTGGAAACAATGGACTTACAGTGGCATGTGTTGTAGGAGTATCCGCCGTCGTCACTGATGAAGTCCACGGCATTGTGAGGCGACACATACTGGGGATACTCACGGGTGAATTCTAAAAGTGCATCTCATCAACTCAGGTTGTTTCCAACTATCAATTTATTGACCTTTCACAGATTTCCACAGTGTTGGAATCGTTTTTTTCCATTCTGTCAGCGCTATTGTGAAACCTGATATTATCCATATTGATCAGTCGAACGAACAAAGGAATGATGGTACACACACCATAGAGCTTGTCTTGATCCTGCATGACAAGAAATGGATCATAATCGATGTCGCAGTAATAAGTAACGTCCGGCCTGAAGCCATTTTGTATGAAATCCTTTTCAATGGCAGAATTCATGCTGTTGACTTACTCAACTCTTCAGGACGTCATTCAACTTTACCACGCAGAGATAAAAGAAAGACGTACCTCCAGTAGAATTGGTACTTTGTTAAGAGTTCGTGTCGATAGAAAAACTGTGCTTGTCGATTAGAGCTAGTCTTGATCGAGGAGAGTAGATGGGACATACGCCTGAGTTGAATCTACACATATTCCGGTATCTGCATAATATGCATTTCTCTTAATCAGAACCCATACTGTGACTTGTCAACTCACGAAACGCTTCCTGTTTTAGGGAGCGAGAGTCAGGAGTCGGAAGGACTGAGCCAAACTGATTGGCCTACCTCCATAAATTACACCCTGTTTTACTAAATGCTCTCTGTTTTTTGAAGCGATGCTCTCGTCGATCCAGTCTGGTTGTACCCAATCCGGGAGGGGAATAAGACCGAACTCAACTTGAGAGTCTGTAAGCTCTTTGACGCGACTGGGTCAGGAGAATAAAAGCAATTTAAGATAATGATGAATCCCCGAATAAGAGACTCACCGTTTGAAGTTGGCATCGAAGGGTTCGTCATTGAGGAATACGTAAGGATAGTGGAAGTTTTTATTCCATCGATCTTCCAGTTGTTTGACGCTTGAGATCACCCCAGCCAATTCTGAATTTCGTGCTGAAGGCCGTTGTTCTAGGTAAGTACGAACACATGCCAAGAATCTCTATACATACGTACCAAGAATCAGAATTGTAGCATTGGCGCGTCGTCCTAGTGGTGGAGGATGGTTGTGCTTCCAGTATGATGTCGTAACGGGTGGTGTCGAATCAATGTCTGACGGCTGCCAAGCTTCAAAGACGAATAACAGGCTAATCTGAAGAAATAATCATTGCCACAGGAGAGAAGGCGTTGCGGAGTATTACTCACTATAATGGCAAGTGTAAGGTATAAAAACTTGGTGTTCTTCTTGTTTCCCATCATCATCGTGTAGTTGTGAATGACATGACCTTCCATGCTCCCAGGCATTTGGAGTGCGACTACTCTTGTCGTAGAAAGATATCGCTAAATGTTTCGAAACGCTTGGGGTGATTTCCAGCGAAGCGCGTCGAGGAAGGTTGAACGAATGCGGGATGTGTGACGAAGCAACTCAAAAAGGGGCTTGTCAACGTAAGTCTTCTTGAGCAGGTTTAATGGCAGAATCGTTCCCAGGGACAGCCAGTGATTGTGAAAGTTTAAAATCGCTTTCTCGAGGCCGCTCAGTACGGTTTCAACTCTCTGGACACAAGTAGAGGAGAATGTTGGAGATTCTTTCACAGCCGCAGAAGCATATTCTTGGTTCCTATTCGGGCCGATCCATGGAGGAACCCTGAACTAGCCCTGAGCTGGCGCAATTCATTCCTGCTTTCACTGCAAGAATGAAATAGAAAACACCATGGAAGTAGTAGTAATCTTAGCAGTCTCGTTCGAATCAAGAAGAAAGCAGAAAGTGTCAACTGTTCGTGGGGTTCTGCCCAGGCCGTTTCCTGTGATCGCATGTTATTGTCTTGGCATCAGAGCTATAATCGACTGGGCGCTTTTCATCGCTTGAGTCTTGACACAGGCAACAGAGACGACGGGAGGTAGCTACTAATAAACCAACGGGTATTAATTTTCTATAGTCTGTTTGATGTCATCATAGAACACATTTCAAACGGAGGTAACTCTCGCCACATGGACCATAACTATGTTCAAGTTAGTAGGGCTGAGGCGATGGCTAGTATTCAAGGCGTCGTCTGTACTACTTCAACTTGTTGAAACCAGGAGCGTTTCGACGGCCTATCGAAGGTTCCGCCTGCACAGTTTGGTTGGGACTTAGCGCTCGGCAGATGGTGGCCAAGGGGCCACAGCCGAGATGTACCTGGGGAGGGCCGCCACTAAAAGCAGGAAGGGCGCTCGTAGCTTAGGTCAGCGGAAGAGGTAGGTGAAGATACGGTTGGCTGCTACTGGGGGTTGCAGGGGCTAAACCACTCCACATTTACCAACTACAGAGAGCAACTGATTTGTTCCAGTGGAGTACTAGTATTCCCATGATTGTCATATACAGATGAGAAGATATTCAATACCAGCAAACTCTACACTGAAGAGGGTTCAGATGATTCTAATTTTACTTTGCGACACTCTCGGGGCACTTTGCAACCATGTCGCCCATAGCTTGGCCACCTATCGGAAGCTATCTAGCGTCCACCAGCCATGCCAAGATCACACGGACGAGGAGCCATTGATTCCAATTCTTACCAGAAAAATATTTAACTTTCTGGTATTCGTTATAACCTAGACCCACCTGCCGACCTTGGCATCGACTGGGTTCACAAAGCGGCAATCTTTGCTTGACTAGACAAACCAATGCATCGATATCCGCGCTCTCAAAAATAGCCAGCTTGACTGATCGTCTCCAGTGCCCATTGCATGATCTGGCCGTACATCTCCGAAACTACCTGACGTACAAATTAACGGAATGTCATGAGTTTTTAAAACGACTGTCGAAGGCCCAATGGATGGCTTGAAGATTAGTGGTAGACGCCCTGGCAACTTGATCTAGGGTGCTTGCCATTTATGAAGTTCGAGCCTTGATAACTTGCAGTCCTCTGGCGAGCTGACGGGCAGTGCCATCACTGATCAAGCTGTCTAAGGGTCCCCGCAGCTGCATCATAGACTTCTTGATCTTTCTGAGTAGGTTTCAGAAACATCACCTGAAGAGATTTTCGTATTTTGCGAGGCAACTACTGGGCTCGAGGACTATATGAAGTAAAGGTCATTCAGGCGTCGCAGCGGGTAAGAACGAGGGGTACTGACCTCCGTTTGTAACTTGATGGCTTGACTGTGGATTGCACCAGCATTTTCCACGACGGTGTTGTTCACCTTGAGGGCAATTCGATAAAACATCATGCTTATATCCGATGTCCGAAAAGTAGTGCTGTAAAACGACATAGAGTGTCTATGATTACATTCAGGTATGAGAGGATGAACCGACTACTCACGATCTGATCACGTCTTGCCAAAAGACTTACAGCGATGCTATGCACCGGTGCGTCGCCCCATCTCTCGTAATGGAAGCCCCCCTTCTTATCAAGAAAGTTGAAGAATTTAGTATACGCCTCTCCTCTCCAAAGGTCCATATTCGCAATTTCAAAATTACTCCAGACTTGAAAACAACTTTGTCAACGGATTTCTGGGCTCTTGAAAATAGTGGACTTGCAATGGCATGTGTTGTACGAATTTCCGCCGTCGTCACTGATGAAGTCCAGGGCATTGTGGGGAGACACATACTGCGGATACTCACGCATGAAATCTATAAGCGCATCTCGTTAAATCAGCTTGTCCCTAATGATATATTCATTGACCTTTAACGGATTTCCACAGTGTTGGAATCGTTTGTTTGTATTCTGTCAGCGCTATTGTGAAACCTGATATTGTCCACACTAATCAGCCTAACGAAGAAGGGAATGATATTACACACACCATATAGCTTGTCTTGATCCTGCATGACAAGAAATGGATCATATTCGATGTCGCAGTAATAAGTAACGTCCGGCCTGGAGGTATCCCAAATGAAATCGTTTGAATGGTAGAATTCATGCTGTTAACTTACTCAACTCTTCAGGGCATTATTTAACATCAACCCGCAGAGATGAAAGAAAAACATACCTCCAGTAGAACTGGTACTTTGTCAGTAGTTCGTGTCGATAGAAAAACTGTGCTCGTCGATTAGAGCTGGTCTTCAAGAAAGCTGATGGGACATATGTACCCCTGAGTTAAATCTGCACATGTTCCGGTATCTGCATTATGCGTTTCTCTCAGTCAAGGTTCACCTCAATAACTTCAAACTTACGAAAGGCTTCCTGCTTGTACAGCTAAATATAAGAAAGAGGCAAAAGTGATCGACGCACCTCCATAAAGTACACCCTGTTTTGCTAAAATCTCTCGGTTCTTCGAAGCGATGCTCTCATCGATCCAATCTGGTTGTACCCAATCCGGTATAGGAATAAGACCAAATTCGATTTGAGAGTCTGTGAGATCTTTAAGACGACTAGATCAAGAATACAGGCCATTCAGAATAAGAGAATGCATCGCCGAGTAGAGCTCACCGTTTGAAATTTGCATCGAAAGGTTCATCATTGAGGAAGACGTAAGGGTAGTGGAATTTTTTATTCCATCGATCTTCCAATTGCTTGACACTGGAGATCACGCCAGCCAATTCTGAATTTCGTGCTGAAAACCGTCGTTCTATTTAAAAAAAATAGCGTCCACCAAGGGTTTCAATACACACATACCAAGAATGAGAATTGTAGCATTGGCGCGTCGTCCTAGTGGTGAAGGATGGTTGTGCATCCGATATGAGGTCGTAATGGGTAATGTTGTATCAATTCCTGGCCGCTGCCTCGCTCGAAAAACGAATAATAGGGTAATCTAGAGAAAAGCAGTTATTACAACAGAAGAAGGCGTTGTTCCATGTTACTTACTATAATAGCAAACAGAAGGTATAGAAAACAGGGATTTTGCTTGTTTCGCATCATCCTCAGGCTCGTGTAGTTGCGACCATGGCCATACATACCAGCGGGCATTTTGGATGCAGTCACTTTTTTCGCAGGGATCGATTGCCAAATGGTTGACAATGGTGGCCGGATACCCAGCGAAACTTACCAAGGAAGATTTAGTAGAGGTGGGAGGTGTGACGAAGCAATTGAGAAAAGGTGGCTCAGCGTCAATCTTTACCGTATGAATCTGATGGCAGAACCTGATTCCTGGGGACAACCAGCCATTGAGAAAGCTTACAGCAACTGTCTTAAAGCCGTTGTGAGGGCTTGATGCGGTCTCAACTCTCCGGTCAGTGTCGCGGTTGGGTCAAGTTGCAGCTTGCCAGCACGTAACGTACGCGAGGAATGTTGGAGGTCCACAGTCTAGCATAAGTAGTCTAACATGGTTCCTATTCGGGCTATGATGAGCTGAGGCCTTTACAGCAAGAATAGATCCAAAAACAATATCATTCCAGTGAAGCAAGAAGGAGAAAGTATTCATATGTTTCTATCTTCCGCCAGCGATCGTGTGTTTTAGCATGTGATTGTGTCATTTTCGTTGCTTGAATCCTTAGGGCAGAATCTATCGCCCGGTGGAAGTTTTCCAGACCAGGAATTGAGGTGGAAGCTACTACCAATCAACTACCTTGGAGACAGAGGTTGATAGGCCATCATAAAACGGAGGAGGTATGGATCATGCATTACTGCCCTTTCCCCCCTGTAGGTAGACGGCGACAAACTCGTCCCCTGGTAGAACATTGTATCAGTATTTCAAATGGAGGTATGGTAAACATGAACTGTAACTAGTACAGAGAAGAGCTCAGCTCCACGATCGCGGAAACGCTACTGTAATTGTCCAGAAAGCGGGGGGCTGAAGGCCTGCTAAACCCAAGAATCCAAAGGCCAGAAGGTGACTGAGGCACCGCCGGAGTATAAACGGTACGAGAAGAGAACGGAATAAATGTAAAACATGGACCAAGCCGGATTCGTGTATCTTTGATCATCAAAATAACCCCTGTTCAAGGCGGCGTCGTCTGGAGTGCTTCGAAATGACGATACCAGGTGGTTTCGATTTGCAAGCGCCTGTCGAAGGCGCACCTGGAGCCTGCACTGGCGGGGAGCCAGCGCCCGCAGATGGTGACCCGGGGTTAGCAGGAGCCACAGGGGGAGCACCCACTACAGGGCCACCACTCAGAGCAGGAGCGGCCGTCGCAGCTGGGTCAGCAGAAGGCGAGGCAGGTGCTGGTGCGATAAACACAGGAGGAGAGGCGGGGGTTGAGGAAGTAACAGGTGGTCCCGAGGGCGAAGATGGTTGGGCGCTACTAGGTGGCGCAGGGCTAACGGTTCCACCTCTTCCAACAACTAGGTTGCTGCCAGGTAGTTTAGGCAGCATTCCCTTGACTGACACATAGAGTTAAGAAGACGATCAATGATACAAGAAGTCAAACTTACCCTGTTCATCAGTCGATTTTGGAATGGTGCAGTGCTTAGTGGCGGGATCGGTTGTCGTAAAAATGCCTTTTTGAACACAGCAAGAAGGCTATGAGAATCGTTGGTCAGTGTTGATGCATCATGGATAATGAAAAATTCCTACATCGCCGTCTTTGTTACAATTGCATCCATCAACAGCCTTTTGAAGGACGCCCTCTTTCCATCCATTGTAGAAATCTTGAACGCCAGTCAGTCAAGCTGAAATCTCGGACTAAGGGAAAGAAACGTACCGCCGTGGTTTCCAAACCCGGTTGGGTCACCATAAGCATAGCTGAAGGTAGAATTTAGCAGACTTATCCAGGATGTTTTCGATACGAATGTGTCAACTCACACAAATGGTTGATCGGGATTCATTGCCTCGGTTTTGTGGGCATACCAAGGGGACACCTCCCACCAAATCTCTAAGAGGACCTGGGGCAATACCACTGGGAAATTGGGATCTTCACATTTTTGGCCCGAATTTGGAGGCATCGAAGTGGTCTCGATTTTGGGAAATGCAACATGACTCTTGTGGTTGGTCGAATCGAGGTTTTTCCCGTCCCAGCAGTTGGGGAAGAAAAGCTGGCTCCTGAGCGAGAATGAACATTCCTTAGCCGGGAGATCGGTACTGTCGCTGTTGGGCTGGCCATTGCTTTGTATGCAATTATAGAGCACAGCCTTCTGGCCAGCGTCGTTGGGATCGAAGGACCTCTTGGTTGGGTCTCCCGAGATCATTCGAAAGTTGTCGGGGAAAGGTTTTGTGGCGCCCGGCGTGTCGGAAAAGAAGTAATAGATCACCCCATTGCCAGACACGTCGCTGAAAGAACCATTCTTCCACTGGAAATAAAGCTTTGGGGCCCAATAATTGGAGAAGTCTTCGTTGACAGCCGTGGAGGTACAGGTAGATTGTTGAAGTTTTTCTGTCGTAACGTTTGAACCAAAGTTGCTGCCGCCGAATACAGTGTGGACGTGACCGGAAACTGCGTTGGGACTGACGATTGGGTCGAGTCGCTCTTCCGTGATAACACCCGCCGGCATAAGCCAGTAAGCGTTGGAAAACGCTGGAAACAGCGCAAGAGCAGCGGTGAAACTGGTCTTCATCGTTTGAAACGGCTTGAAAATGAGCGTGGCCGAAAGGACTGTGGAGGCGAAACGAGGGACACAGAGAAAATTGCCTCAGGAACGAAACAAGGGAAGCAGATGACACAATGTTCAAGTTACCCAGGCCTTATATGCCCACCATTGGCTATCCTCGGAGATAGAGATGCGGAAACTCCATACCGTCATATCTTCGTAACAGTCCATAATACTGTCTCTCGCGATGTTGATCAATGTGAACGCGTGGATGATTAACAGTAAGCGCTGGTGTTCTGAACATCTAATCATTCTGAAAGGGCCGGGGTATAAAGTGAGTGAATGGTCTTCGTTCTTGGACTCCTTGGAGTGTATGTAAATCTACGTACCAAATATTGTAAACTGAGAAAAGGTGATTGGCGGTGCAGTTTCCGCGGTAAATAAATGCCGAGATGAAGGTATAGTGTGCCGTTATGAACTCATCGAGACGAACGTCGTACCACTCACAACTAGAACTTCCGCTGATAAAAGTTAAGTTTTCGAAACATAAGAACTTGGCAGCTGAAGTTTCTAGTTTTCATGTGAGATGTTGGCAAGACACCTAGAAGCAAAAGAATGGTTTCCAGGTGGACAGGATATCATCGATAGCCGCTGTAAGCACCTTTCAGGTGGAGGAAATGGTATCGGAGAAGACATCCGGGGATCGGCCCAGGTTTACTCGGGCCGTAAGGGATTTATTCAACAGCAGCAAACAAAATCCTCGTCGCGTTCACGGTCGCGGCTGCTCACTGGCACACAAGAGCGTACCTCTTGCTCGAAGCTGGTCAAACTGTCTTGTACTCCCCCCGAGAAAGTAAGTCGAAAAAGACCTTAAATTAATCTATATTCTCATATCTACGTTCAGCTCAAAAAATGCTGCCACACGACATTTGTTCCAAGATTCAAAATAGTTTCCGAGCTCGCCATGCAATGGTCTCATTGACGCACAATACCCAAACGCTCGGGGTCCTCAATATTCTTCTTCGAGCAGGTTTTCTATCGTCCATAACGAGGGGTACCGTCGCCGGACCCTCACCAGACCAATTTGGTTCAGCCGAGGAGAGTCAAAAACGAATTTGGGCTACGCTCAAGTATCGGGACGACATGCCTGTGCTGTCCAACATGGAGCTGATCAGCAAACCCAGCCGGCGGATCTTTTTGGACCTCAAAGACATCCGGCTGATATGCAGTGGGCGGCGGAGTGGAGACGGGCTCGTGAAACCTCTTGGTATGGGTGAAGTCGCCATGGTCAGGACGAGGGACAAGGAACATGAATGGCTAGAGGCCAGGGAAGCCTTGGTGATGAAAATTCCCGGTGAAGCGGTCTGTAGAGCACGGTAGCGACTGAGTTTGTGTTACTTGTAAGTCTCAACCCCTCGCCCTTGTACTCGACACTCATTCTCTTTAGTCGTCCTATTTACTAGACATAATGAACAAGAATCTCTCGACCATGCTTCACGAAGATTTTTTCTTCCCATTTCCTAGAGGCTCACTGAGCCGGAAGAAGATTCAAGCCTCGATTTCGCGAAGAGTATCACCAATTTGGTGGGCATCGCCAGCTTTATCTGTGAAACTCTCCAATTTCGAGCAACGCCTGCTCATACCATAAATTTCACTCTCATTAAGTGTGGTGGCTGACTTATTCTTCCACGGAATGTATTGTAAAACTTGGCGAGACGCGTTATAAAGTTTGACAAAGCTGGCTTTATGGGTACTGCACATCTTATCGACAAGGCTTTCTGTCCGAATCCAACTGCGTCAAAGGTGTTGAGGCTCACGCTGAACTTGCAATCTTGTGTTCTCGCAGAAGAAGACAAACAGTCCCAACAAAAGGTACAGCGATTGTCATTCGTCGATGCCTATATATATTAACGCAAAGTTTGAGATAGCAATACCAGGCACTCCAGCACTGACAACGTTTCGACATGTATGAGAACCATTTCTAAACAGCTGTTGAATATTCGATGATATTAGGAATATTTAGTTCTCCAAATAACCCTATCCGAACTTCTCTCTGCCCTGAAGAAAACTCTTCGATGCGCCGGAGAATTTCTTTGCTCAATCGAGCGTTGCTTATGCTCGGCCTGTCTGCGCGAAGGTATAAGCTCAACCTAGAAAATGATGTTTGATTATGTGTGACTTGGTGGAAAATGTCGGTCAAGAAATTGAATCCGTCCGCCATGGGCCAACTAGCCTCCAACTCGAACATTTGTAGGCTTGGAAGAGGAGCTATTGCGCGACTAGATCCTCTATCCTCACTCCCCGTTTGAAATACTGCAGCACAGTAGTCTTTCGCGGATGTCAAGGTTCCGGAGTAGAGGAGCGAAAGTCGAGTAAGGGCTGGCAAATGAACGAAAATCGAGGATAAAGACGTGACGGACCAAGACTGGTCCGACAAAACCAAAGAGTCCAACGAACACGCCGACCGCGCCAAGAACCTCTCCACTGAGTCTGATTGAATGCCTGCCAGGTGAACACGAATCTCCAGGTGCTTGAGATTGGGTAAGGAAAGCCACTCGAAGAAGAAGCTGAAATACCAAGTTTCCCTGCCTCCTTCGAGTAAAAACGTTTGCAAGGATTTGTGTACGAAGGGGGCTTGGGGTGGAGTCGGTTCATCCTCTTCAGCCTCCCACAGGCCCAGCTCGCACCCGATAATTTGAACAGAGGATAATGCTGGTGCTGAGCAAATGACATCGTACCATTTGGCAGTGGAACCTGGAGCCTTCAAAACTGCCAGGTGGTTGAAGGAGATCTGGAACAAGTCCAGTCTTAGACAATCGGTTTCAGATATCTCGAAGTTGCGGAGTCTCTGTGTGAGATGCTGCAGGTCGAGCGAGAAAGGTTCCTCGAGTTTTTCCATGACACAGGCAGCCAGGGTAAGGGAGTTGAGGATAGGCGTACTGGATGATGCAAGGTGCAATTGGCGGATAAAATAAACCGGGGCTGTCAGGTTGAGGTCCAGCCACCTAGATGAACAATCGAGAATTACGTCGAGTAGGAGATGAAAATCTTCATTATTTTGGATGTTCTCTGACGACCAGGTCAGGGACCTTCCCTCTGATATCTCGATCTTGAGAGGAGCGTTTCCAGACAGAGAGGTGACCTGTTTGAGTAACCCAATTCTATTCGAGAGGTTGGTGTCGCTTAGCACGAATGTGACGTTGGTCCAGAGGTTGGGAGCAGACCATACCACATCCCGCCAAAATCTACACACAGCTCCCAGCTGGAAAGGCGGGCTACTGGGACATGCCTGTCCTAGTATAATCTGGATTAATTCGAGCGGAATTCTTTGGATAATGTCATGAGTTTGGTTGATCTTCGATTTAGTTTCCCGTAGCTCACGGTGTAAGCTTTCAATCTGGGTCTGGTCCAACTTGGGTACACCTTCGCCGAGTCGTTTAGCTATAGTAAGTTGACGGCTGCATGCTGCACAAACATGGCCATTAACTTTCCGAGCATTTGGGCACATAGAATCTAACGAGGTCAAACTGAGATTGTCCATTCGAACGAAACAGTCAGATTTGGGATGTTGATTCAATAGGTGGATGAGAATTGTGCAAAGCAAGTGGCGGATGCAGAGAAACAACGTGGAAAAGTTCTGGCAAAATCCGGCTTCCTCGACTTCTGTCATGATCATACTTCAACGATCACTGAGGTATATGGAACACCACGGTAAGTACTTGATATAGGACTTCTTTGAAGCAATCTCCGCGCCTTTAAACCGCATGAATATTTTGATCTGCTTCTGGCCACTCACGCCACACTATTAGAACAATGCCTCCTCAGATACCTTCGAAGTTTGTCACAGCATGAGATACAGTTCAAGAAAACCAACCCTTCTTCTTTGCGGGCTCCTAGCAGTTTAATCATCGCACCAACTTGACATACAGAAAACTCAGAGACTTACTTTCTTTGCAGTCTCGGGTTTCTCAGGTACCGGTACTCCTTCGATGACCCAGTCACTCATAGGGTGATCGTGACCAAGATCTTGAAATCCAGACAAAGCCAAGTGCCCCAGCAGTCGATATGAATCTGCATTTTGTACCATTGTCTTTGCTGGTGCTGCCGCTCTGAGGGACTTGAAATCCCTGTCGATGTCTGTAATCACATCGTATCAGAAGAGAACGCAGAGACCATCGTCACGTACATCCAAAGTAACCTTGCGGGGTGGCATACGGCGTCATCTTTACCACCGTGAAGTGACCATCTTTGCTAAAAACATCCTCTGTGCCAAGAAGAGCGTGACTGGCCTCATGAACGACTGCGAGGGCGCCCTCAACAGTGTCGAGCCGGTAGAAGTCGTCGAAAAGCCAGATACTCCGGCTGGAGTGCACAAAGACGGCCGTCTGGCCTTTGTAGACCTTCGATAATGTTTTGTCGATGAGAATCTCCCCCTTGGCCAAGGTCTCGATGTTCTGCCGGATTTGTGGCATCTCTGCTTGGTATTTATCACCAAAACAGGTTTGAAGAATATGGTGATGATAAGGCTCGTCGGGATGTTGTACAACAGGTGCCATCTTGGATATGATTTCGTTGACTGTACATGAATGGCTCAACAACTAGGAGCGATTTGGAGTAGTAATCGTACCACCCACTTTTTGGCTGAATCTTTTTGTTCAAATAATCCAGGTTTTTCTTGACCGCGTATGGATCCTGGATTTTGGCTGTTAATGGGATAGAGAGCGCAGGTATAATTACGACTAGCTCATACCAGTTAATAATCAGATTTCAAAGTTAAAGGAGATACTCAAGTCACTCACAAGAAGGGATGATAAAACAAAATATAAAAGACTTCATGAATATTGACTGAATGTTGAGGAGCGAAATCCGGGAGTGTCCAGCACCAGGCTGATCAGAAGAATTACGACGTCTTGCGAGCCTTAAATATAATGGGTTTAACAGTACATTGTCAAGATGTTCTCAAGGTCAGGTCAGGTCTTTAAGCGCATGGTAGTTTTGCCCTCGCTAACCCAACCATTCGTCGTTCTGAAGTCTAGTAGGCGCTTTAAAAGCGAGTAAAATCATGAAACATCTTTTCGAGTTTTATCGGTATCAGTCCCTAGCAACTAAACATGGTTTGTTTCAGCTCAGATAAAAAATTCATGGGGTTGTGGCTGGTCAACGGTGCGCTTGCAATGGCCAGATCTAGAATACCATTCCATCTAAGTAATAGCAAAAGCTTCATCACTATACAATATTTTTCAAAAAGATTTCGATTCTTAGACGTACATAGCATTACATCGCTCAAAAATGTCTACAGAGCTTGTCGACACCATCTGTTTCATTGTCAAGATAGATTCGAAAATCAAAACCGGCCAGAACGTTCATGATGTGGTTGAATGTCGCCCTAATACTCATAGTAACCTCGTGAAATGTTTGAATATACCCAACCCCTCGCAGATACAGAAAGTGCAAAAATTGCAGTGTGCGTTCTTCTCGAGAAGTCATAGTGGTCAAAAAGTCGATAAGCGAAGTCCAATCGTAAGCGCGATCTCGCTACGATATTCATGAGGGAGAAGAACGAGCCGGAGTGGACATGGCCGCCGAGAGTAAGGCGCTCAAGCTGAGGGACGAGCCTAATGGACTCTACCACTTCATTCTGACAGATTTCATCTTCGCTGATCGTTAAGTCCCTAATATCGCAGTCAGAGCGACGTAGGAAATTACCCAGGTGGGACCAAAATTGTAGGTCTCCAGAATGGCGGGGATCTACGATGCAGAGTGTGTTTAAACGGGGAAAGGAAAATAGTTCCCAGAATTCCTGGCAACATTGGTGAATGGAGAGAGTATGGACCGAGGAGTTCTTAACCATAGTACCTCGCGCATCGAAATCGCCTATAGTGATTGAGAAATTAAACATGGCGAATTGCTGAAGATCTGAACACATTCTTCCAGAGTTACTGAAAGTAGTGGCGAGGAGAAACGAGTTTGTGAAAACTAATAGATTCGTGGACGTACAATACATAATCCAATTTATCTAAATGTCGAGGTCACCAGTAGCACATTTTATGGATCATATCCATATTTACTGGAGAGCTGCTCGAACAGGTCTTGGTCTCGGCTACCCATAACGATTCGAAAATGTAACCCATGTGACACATCCAGAACAAGTCGAAAAGTTTCCTCTTCCAATTCGATCATCTCGCGACATACATACGGGTTATCTGGAAAATAATGAAAAAGAAACGATTGAAGAGAGACATTTTTTCTCAATGTCATGGTGTTTAAAAGACAATGAGCCACGACCAACCATAGTCAAAACAAAAGGTTGTGCATTGCAGCGACCTAAGCTTTCCCAGAAAGATAGACCCTGCCACATCCGCAGATGTTACGGCGTCATCTATGAGGGAAAAGAAAGAATTGTTGTGGATTTTACCTCGCAAAACAAGTTCCTCGAGATCGGGTGTGAATTCCAGGACTTCTACTATGGCTTGCTGGTAGTTTCCACCATCGTCTACTCGAAGCTCCTTGATGTTGCTACCAGAACGATGGATTAAATCCTTTAAATGGACCCAAGAACCGTCGTGTTCGTGCTGAGGATTTGTAACATCTAATATTTCGAGAGATGGAAAAGAAAAATGATCCCAAAAGATATCGGGAAAGGTGTGAATGATCAGGGTACGTATTGAACTGTTGCTGACGATGGTGATGGAATCGAGATCCTCTGTGATATCATGGAGGTGGCAGAACGATATACGTGGCGCATTCCGGAAAATTTGAGTACATTCCCCGAGAGTCAAGGAAGTAGTTCCTGCAGAGACACAGGAAAGTTGGCTCCAGTCCATAGGAATCTGGTTCAGCCAGGCCTGGAAGAGGGTGAGCGAACGAGGAGATGCGTTCAAGCAGAGGATGTCTTCTTCGCTGATTTCGTCCGCTACACCGAAAGTGAGATGCTTTAGTCCATCCATGCTCTGTGATAATAGCTTTTCGGACATCCAGTTGAGCCAATGGGTTGGAACTTTGAGACTCAACACCATCAGGCGCTGACTGTGGAGAAGGGCCGAAGCAACAACTTTCTGGCCCGCATGGGACACCATTTCGTTTCCTGGATGACTGACACGAAGTTGTAAAAGCAAGGGAAGTCCTCTTGACCGTTCGAGCCAGTCTCGACTACGTTGAACCAACGACACGCAATTTCTTGGAGATATGGTGGCCGAAAAGATTGTCCACAGTTCGGGGGTACTGTGAGCTACTGCTCGCCAATGTCGGCATACGTGACCAAGCTTGAATACGGCTTTAATGTGAGTTTTCTCCTCAAAAACGGAGTCAAAAACGGCAGTGGAGGGTTGATAAGGCAGAGTGTACAAAAAAATACGTGAAGCGAGTTCTGGAGGAAAGCGACGAATCAAAGGATCATGATGTTCGTTGAGGGCAGATGCCATTCGTTCTTTTTCGTCCAGAAGCTTTGTGAGAGCACATTGTGCATGCACGATCTGGTGCTCAATTTCCGTGAGTTTTTTTGCACGCGGAGCATGTTCCTCTGTGGCTATTCTCGCACAGTTCCAATACATCTTGTCGAATCCTGGAGCTGGTTGGACCTGCCTGAAGACAATCTTGGCAGCCGACCATGGTAAAACTATCCCCAAGTCTGAATACAAGATTAGTTGGTCATGACGTGAAGAGCATGTATTACACGCACCGAGCGAGTGAAAGGCAAAAGATACCACAGAACAATAATATTGGTTCGAAATTTTGGCGAGTGCACAGCTGATCGAATCAAATATTTCTCGGCAATTGACGAGCCATGTAGCATTCTTTATAACCCATTCTGGTCCAAGGATCGGTGAATCTGCTGAAGAAATAGTGTGAATGGAGAAGTTTATTCTTGCAGATACTGAGTTTCGGTCAGCTAAATCTGCATTCTTTCAACAGGCAGACAGAAGTATTCAGGGCACCTGATTTTGGGGTAATTTTATTTATCTTCGGGTCAGAGGATTGAATTTCTGGATCAAACACTACAGTGGGAGCAACCAGGAAATCTGATGCTGCCTTTCTCTCTCTTCTGACGTAGGATGTAAAAGACATGTTGCTGATCATCTTCCAAATGATACGATAGACTCTTCAAAACCTCCACTGCGTCTGATGATCACATATGCCTTATCGATTCACTTGGCTAAACTCGTACTTGATCAAACGGGGGCGTAGATGATCAATGTGTCAGTCCCCAAAAGTGGGGATGCATTCTGCTAGATACTCCGGGTTCTTAGATACCCGATAAAAACCCACATGTTGCAATCCAGTGTACCCCTTTGCGTCATGGTAAGCGTAGTTGTGGTTGGTAGCGAAAGAGTACAAAAATCCATGATTGCCTGAAGTAGGGGTACCCCACACGACGGAGGAGCTACCATTCTCGGAAATTTGCCTCTTGCCGACGGATCTAGGGCCCATCACACGGAGACAAATCTGAGCAGAATAACTTTCTTTAAATTAGCCAACAAACAAAAAACGATATTATGAGCTGGAATAATCCTAACAAAATACTTCACAAATTTCCAT
The DNA here is from genome assembly GCA_015657495.1 of Crepidotus variabilis. Classification (NCBI taxonomy): domain Eukaryota; kingdom Fungi; phylum Basidiomycota; class Agaricomycetes; order Agaricales; family Crepidotaceae; genus Crepidotus; species Crepidotus variabilis. Next base: position 34,038 of record MU157936.1, read on the forward strand.
ATTCATGGACGGCAAAGTGTTGGTACCAAGGCTACTGCGCCCCAAATTTCGGTAAAGTCTGAACGCTCATCCGAGCCGGTAAGTACGGTGGCGCTTCGGCAGAATCGGACCAAATTGCAAAGCGACCAAGAACTCGCCCCAAAAAAAAAAATTATGGGTTCACGTGACCGCGTACTGCTATAGTGGCCTCAGCCGCAGCGAGCAACGTGTCGAGGACGACGTTGGCCGCGATGAGCTCGAGAACTATTAAGCAGAGCGGGCCTGGATTTTCTGCCCCAAAAAGTGAAATCTCAAAAAGTTTCCATAATTTGGGCCCGAAGAAGACGAACTCTGGTGCCAGTGGAAACCCCCGCAACCCAGAAACCCCAAAGTTCTGATTGCATAAATATTGGCCCTGAACGCCAATTTTTATTTTCCTCACGCCCCCATCACCTCCTTCATCCTTCACCACCACCACCGTTCTCCAGCGTCGTTGGCGAAGCCGGCTTCAACGTCGCCCTCATGTCGAGAAACATAGCCAAGGCGGCAAAAGCCGTCAAGGATGAGACCATCCCAGAGGACATCAACATCCCCGACAACTACGTCCAGCACACCATTAAAACCCAGAAGGCACTCCCTCCCTTCCAGTGGTCCAACTGGCGCAACGAGTTTGACTGGCTCAACGTCGTTATTCTCTGCATTACGCCTTTTGCTGGATTCTTCGGAGCATACTACACGCCTTTGCTCTGGCAGACTTTCCTGTTTTCCATTTTTTGGTACTTCGTGACAGGTCTGGGCATTACGGCGGGGTATCACCGTCTTTGGGCCCATCGCGCGTATAATGCATCACTACCGTTGCAGTATGCGCTCGCGCTCGCGGGTGCCGGTGCAGTTGAAGGTTCTATCAAGTGGTGGTCGAGGGGTCACCGCGCGCATCACAGGTACACGGATACCGACTTGGACCCTTACAACGCCCACAAAGGTTTCTGGTATTCGCACATGGGTTGGATGATCTTGAAGCCCAGGAGGAAGCCAGGTGTGGCCGACGTTAGCGATCTTAGCAAGAGCGAGGTCGTCAAATGGCAACACAAATATTACATCCAGCTTATCCTCATCATGAGCTTCGTTATCCCAACTCTCATCCCTAAGCTCCTGTGGAACGACGCCGCAGGTGGTTTCATTTATGCCAGCGTCCTCCGTCTCTGTTTTGTCCATCATGTTCGTGCTATTTTTATTATCTCCCCAAAATTTTTGGTCGCTAATTTTACTTTGGGAATGTAGTCCACATTTTGCGTCAACTCGCTTGCCCACTGGCTTGGTGAAACGCCTTTTGATGACAAGCATACTCCTCGCGACCACTTCGCTACTGCGCTTGTCACTATTGGTGAAGGTTATCACAACTTCCATCATCAGTTCCCTATGGACTACCGCAACGCTATTAAGTGGTATCAGTATGACCCCACCAAATGGTTCATCAAGGCTATGCAAACTATTGGTCTTGCCAGCCACCTCAAGGTTTGTTACATGATATTTTATTTGGCGTAGTTCCTGACAATTTCATAGGTCTTCCCTGAGAACGAAGTTCGCAAGGGTCAACTCACCATGGAACTAAAGAAGCTCAAGGAAACCCAAGAGAAACTCGCATGGCCAAGCAACAGCGACGATCTACCCGTCATTAGCTGGGAGAGCTGTATGTTTATCTCACGTTGCATATATGCGCCAGTTCTGACTTCGTTCTAGTCCAGGAGCAAGCTTTGAAGCGACCTCTCATCCTCATCTCAGGCTTTATCCACGACGTCGGCTCTTTCATCGACGAGCATCCTGGTGGCCCACATCTCCTTATCAAGTTTATCGGTAAAGACGCTACAACTGCATTCTTCGGTGGTGTTTATGATCATTCAAACGCTGCTCACAATGTAAGCCTCAATCCTACTCATTCGCATCTTTCATTAACATCTTCCCTCTCACAGTTGCTCGCCATGAAACGCGTCGGGGTTCTTCACGGTGGTATGCCACAGGGCGTCAATGACAAATCCGTACCACCTAGTCAACGTCTCAAGATTGCTCGATACAATGAGCTCAGCGGATCGGGATACAACAGTGGCACAGCAGCCTCCGATGGCGAAGGTCTGCTGGGTTAAATTGTTACTCTCGCTTTCATTTAGATGACTGCTCTTGGTTCGAGTATTTATGACTAGTATGACCTTTTTGCGTTGCTTTTCACTTCTTTTACGTTACGTTAAGGAGGTGGAGTGCCTTCGAGTTCCTCTGTTTTTCGAATTCGTTGGTTGTCGTTTATTACACCATACATTGTTGACGCGCGATTGTGGAGGGAAGTTGGAGAGTGCTCGAAAATTCGGGTAGAGAGGCAGACCAAGAAAATCTGCATGTGACGATAGGCTATCCATCTGGAGCATAGAATAAAAATTCAAATTGCTATTTTGCTGATCTATCAATCCTTTGCTGTGATTGTGCTGAGCGTCATGTACCTGCAGCTCCTAGAAGTACTACCAAAGGTGAAAATATTCTGATGTCGACAGCAGACCATCGTGTTTAGATCAAGAGCCTTGCTTCTGAGATTTGCGTTAACAAGCGCTGTGTCGTGCCAACCAGGCATCCTATCAAAGTGCTTCTAGAGCGGAGATGTAGAGTACTAGTGACCTGTATTAGAATCCACTCACAAATCAAACAAAAAACAAGAATTTTACCATTATTTCCTCTGATAAACGCGTCTCCATATTTATTCGTTACCACTCCATTAACATGTTCTTCAGTTTGTTCAAGTGCAATGTTCATGAATCCGTCAAGACAGGATAAAACGCCTACATCCATTATCATATTATTCGTTCCTTAATGTGGCTTCAAATCTGCGAAAAACTGAAGCTTACCCTGATAATCAACCCCAGAAACCAATCTCACTTTGACGCGCTTTCCGACGACGCCTTTCAAGAAATCAGTGGGAGATCCCGTGAGCTGCACAGGTGGTGGTGGAGGTGGTGGCGAAACCTCTGTCGGGGGTTCTGCTCTTGCGTCGGTCATTTGGATCAGGTTTTACTTTTGGCGTTGGAACAGAGATCCAAGAGCCTGAGGGCCAAGGATTGAAGGTAGCGGGCTATCGGCCCGACCACGTGCATCGGGTAATCGCGTTCTCATCCGAACCGCGTTTGCAGTTGGACAATGCGTCCCTTGCACCTCTCCACTTTTGTTTCCTCGAAATCTGACAAACTTCTAGAGCATCTCGGCTCCTTGTCGAAAAAATATGGCGCCGAAGGCCACACAGTTCTGTTTGCTTTATCGTCTAATATCCAACCTGCAAACTGTTTGGGCAAAGCGGTCGATCAACTGGTGAATTTCAACGGTGTTGGCCCAAGTGTATCGAGCCAAGGACGCGTTGTGGGGTGCTTGAGTGATTCTTTGTCCTCTATAAAACTTTTTTCGGAACGTTTTGGAGGCTCAGAAGTAGTCTCATGCTCGGTCGCTGTTCTGGAGTCGAAGCATTGTGTACCTTTCTATTCACCTTTGCCAGGACGGCAAAAGCCCCAGGTTGGAAGGTGGCACTCCTTCAGAAAGATTAATGATGCCGAAGACGCTGGTGCACTGGGTGTTGACCAGATTGATGCCGCTTCCGGGCCAGGTGGTCAAGTCAATTGGGAAGAAGTGTGGAATAGGTCAACTGGTTCGTCTACAAGTGCGGGCTTGTTGCTTGAAGCTCTTCGATCAATAAGGTAGCTATATGCTTTTCTCATAGCATCACATTCGTTGAAATTTTGTACAGTCCTTCCGACGTTCATTCACTTCTACACATGTCAGTTCTTCATCCAGACCTTTTCCTAGAAGGTTTGTCGGCTGGGTTACCTTCGACAACGACTTTAGGGCTATACGCGTCTCCTACCCACTTTATAACTGGAAGACCTGTTACACTCTTCTTAGATGACCGAATATACGGAGAAGGGTCCGTTGGTGTGGCTCTACTTCGAGACAATGACAATGAAGCTGCTATTCCCACCTCGAGCACTGAATTCCTTGAGGCGAAGAAGCTGGCAGAGCCGATGACTGTTACAAGGTAAACGTTTATTTGAGATGCGATATATAATTTACTGAATTAAATTTTAGCGTGGAAGGCAACATGGTCAACGCGCTTGACAACTCGAATCCGACACAGCTGCTCTTGCGTGCCATCCAAGTAGGCGGTATTTCCTCTCCAGAGACTGGGCCTATTACTTCTCGTACATTCAAAGAGGACGAAGAATTCGCTCTCGGAGTTCTTTCACCCACTGGGAAAGTGCGTCAGCCCCTTTGACTCTCTACATGCTTGTATTAATCCATGTCTTCCAATACAGATTATTCAGGCCTTTAAGATCACCGCAGGTGACCCAGCACATCGAGGCGGCAGTATATCACTTGACGCTATACAAGCGCCTGCTGTTGGATCGACGGCCCAAGTCAGTGCCAGCTACATCTGTCAAAGTTCATCAACTCATTATTCCACCTAGTTTCTTCATCATGCGGCTACGCAAAGTCTCCGACTCCCTCCTTCTTTCCTATCGCAAGGCTTCGAGAAGATCTCCTTTATCACAACCCGCGAATCGACTATGGGCCATTCTATCTCGGCGGACGAGCTTACTCAATATCCGGATTCCTTCATTGCCGAGGGCACCTTCCTTGCAGGATCTCATGCAGGATTCGTCATGTCTCAAGGGACACTCAGGTCAAGGGTTGCCAAGACTTCCAAAGACACATGGTCTTGCTCTTTGAAGGGTGGAATGGGTGTGTTGGAGTGGCCTGTCGAGTGATTGAGTCTCGCGTCTGAAAGAACTGTATTTCATTGAAACTGCTATGACAAACAGGATAGTATTCGCATAGTGGAAGACCTCTATTTAGAAATCCGACATCTCTTAGTACAGCCTCAGCGCGTCGAAGACAAAGTTCGGTGACCTAAAATCAAAGCGCAGATGATCAAGACCATGTTCGCAGGAGGCAATGGCAGTTTAGAACTCACAAATACATATCCCCAGAGGATCCTGAGATGACGTTAATTGTGATCGAGTTGGAGCCCGCAACGAGAGTACCACTCGCTGTCATTCATGAAAAGTATGCTTGATATCAAAATGTCGACTCGCATTAAACAAAAAAGACTTACGGATGCTGACAGTGTACATGATATTCTACAAAAAATTAACATAATAGTTAGTGAAGGGATGTCTTTTTTAACAGGTTCGAACTTACATTCCCTCTCCAAGTACCACGAGTTACACCACGCGAATCAGGTTGAGAGGGTGCAGCAGGAGCAGGTCCGTTCCAATTATTGACAACAACTGAAGGTCGGCCACCTTGATAAGGAGAGAACGCATAAGGTTAAGATTAATTTTCCGACTCTCCTGGCAAATGAACAAAATAGAGGTCAGAACTGACCGGCGAATGCTAAAGTGGTGGCAATCTGGAGAGTGCGGGCTCCAATTTGGGAAGAGGTCAAGGAGAAGTTGATTTTGACCGCGCCGACAGCCTATCGAAGGTAAGGTTCAGTCACTCGACAGCTGGAATTCAGGCGGGGAGCCCAGGTACCTTGAAGAGAGCCATTGGGAACGAGCTGACAGAGTTACCGACTGTGAAGGTGGCTGTTGGGACCGCGTAGATTAGTTATTGACGTCAAATCAGAGCTAATATTTCAACTCACCAGGTCCCCAGGAAGACATCCTGCTGTCGCTTGGACTACAAGAATATCAGTTAATGAGCAGTGATTATTCCGGTAAACTTACTGCATGGTTTCAATTTTACTATATTTCAGAGCAATCAGCGCTAAATAAAGCATCCGACCAAAAGAAACGTACTCCGCATTTAAGAACCCGCGAGGGGTACCATCAAAGTCGCCAATTTGCCAGATGCTGGATGGGTTCTGGAAGTATCGTATCAGGATAAAATCAAGTTGGAAGCTAGAGGGCAGGATATACCGATTCTGTAGAGGCAATGTTTGACGTAGCGGTTCCTCCAGCGGAGACCGTCACCGACTGAGAAGCGACAGCCAACTCAACCTTGTAGACTGCATAAAATTGTGGGGCATTAAAAAGTGATAAAGGTTCAATGTAAAAATTATTCACTTACGAGTCATTGTGTACGTTCCAGGTTTCATGTATGGACTCGTAAACGCTCCGGAGGAGTCAGTCCTCACCCTGAGATTGAGTTTCAGTACAGCATGCATCACAGCCTGAAGAATAGAATTACCAGTACTGAGCGGCAGAGTTGGAGAAGCCGATGGTCTGGTAGTTGGAAAAAGAAGAAGCGATACCAGACGCTTTGCCTGTTACCCGCCCTCTCTGCGATTGAGGAACAAGGCCAGTCACGCTGAGTCCCTCCCAGAATGAGGTATCTATGAACAACTGCAGTGTCAGTATTTTTATCTACTGAGGTCAATAAGAGACTCGCCAAAGGTAGAAGGCGCAGAGCCGCTGGTGAACCAGAGAGCGCTGTTTGTTGTTTTAGAAACAAACCGGATTTGTATATATGCTTGACACCCACTAAGGACCATGCAGACCCATTCGATTAGCTGTAAAATAGAGGAGTCAGGAAATGAGCTATTCTACGACCAAATGCTTACATTCGGTTTGAGTGTGTCCAGAATTCTAAAGGGATGCTTTCAGATATAAATTTAGGCCCATAGAACGAAATCCGTACCATGTCTATAAGAATAGCTTTGTCATCAAATGACCAAGCCAGTACAACTGATTAACCCACAAAAGTAAACTTCCTGTTGGTCGCCTATTATTCAGTGTAATTAACCTGAATTACGATGACCGAATACAAGTCAATCTCACCTCCTTGATTGTTGATGTCTCTAAAGAAAGGCCCGCCCGATGACGCTTCGTAACCGTTTCCAGGAATCACCATATATACACCTACACCGTTACCAGAAGCCCCGTGGACTTGATCATCAATAAACTGCTTTGAGGAGTAGAACTTCGACCGTGTTGCAGATCCGACCTTGAACACGTCACTGCCTTCAATGGCAGTACCGCCTGCTATCTCTGAGACTGCATAACCACTGGAGACAGCAGACTTCTTCAACCGAGAAATAAAGCGAAGCTCGCCTACGCTTGGCTCTGCTGTGATACTGAAGTGAATTTTTTTTCAGATAGATTCAAAGGCTTAAAACAGGTTTAAACTTACTATGTGGCCATATGAATAGCAGGATCTTTATATTTTGCTACGTAGTATCTGTAGTGAGCAAAATTAGTGTTTACCTTATTTGCGAGTTTGTGAAGGCATACTGTGTGAGAGATCCTGCTACGCAGGTGATCTTGACGTAGTTATTGCTGTTGCCGGTTTGGGTAGGAGTACAGGTAGCTCCGATTCCAGAGGCAATTTGACTCCTTTTGCTGCTGTCTTGTGTCTAAAAGCAGGTTAACTTGGTAGATATAGGAGCATGTACCAAAGTTATTCACTTCAATTCCATTGAACACCATGGAGGTTATGTCACCGGAGGTCTTGTCAACTGCAAAAAGAACATCTAAGCATTCGTGTACGACAAACCCAATGAAGTTCTCACCGGTGAACGTAAGACCTCCATCAGTTGTGACAACGATGGAGTTGCCTGACGTCGTGTATCCAAATCCCAAGACCGACGAGGCCAAAAGACCGAGATACACTGCACCTTGTACAAGCCGCTTCAGCATGTTAACAAAGTAAAGAAAGTGGGTCGAGAGATTTATTGGGTCGTAGTCCAAGAAAGACATACGCCTTAAAATGGCCTGAAGAAATCTCGTTTATCCGAAGTTCCCCTACTCCAGAAGAACAGTGCGCAATGTCGCGATGCAACCGGGGGACCGGAGGTGTTCGAAGAAGCCTTGGCCAACAGCTGAAAAAGCAACCACGCTTCCGCTGCTATTCCTCGTGGTGGAAAATGCTCATAAACGACTTAATTATGAGAACATATGATGTGGACGGACCGCGGAGCTGCGGTCTTTTGACCTCGGTTATTCCGCTATAGAATGCCACTAATTCGTCACTGAAGGCCTGAATCTGGCGATTTCAGGATATTCCAATAATTTTGAGAACATCAGCAGAGTTGTCTAGTATGCGAGCCATGGTAGATTCACAGGGAGGGGGGAAAGCGCCTCTCTCGTTGCAAAATAAAACCATCTGACTGTAATTTAACTAGGTCGGCGGCTGATTGACATCCCGAAGAACTAGCGAACTAAGCCAGAGTTATTTCTGGCGTATTGAGGAGGAGGCCAGACCTGAGTACTACCAGTCTTGAAGGTTTAGAAATAAGGCCAGTTGTGCGTTATGGTTCTGGACAAGGAACGGAGTTTAGGACAGGAACGACGGAACAATGATCGACGGTGCCGATTAGGCGGCCCGTTTAAAAATCCCACGAATTCGATATTGAAAGTGATTTTGAAAATCATTCCGAGTGCCACCGTTCATCTTCGCAAGATACCATGTTCTGGACGTCCACTACCAAAGAAGACTCAACTTTTGTCGACACAAGTACTAATGGAGGCCATTGAAAATGGAACTGGCCTATCTGAAAAGGAAGGAATAGCAGAGAGCGTTGAAAAAGGGAACACTCAGACGAGAAGTGAGCGTTGTTCTTGACCAGCAAAGCGATACTTGTTGAGACCTCCTACTGCAGCTTCTCCGAGCCCTTTTAAGGAGCTTAGTATTACAGATAAACTGCTAACACCACTAGTATTTATTTCAATGGTAGTTGGTGTTGTGATCGGAGAGTTCGCACCTGGAGTGCAGGATGCATTGAATTCCTCGAAGCTCCATGATGTGTCTCTTCGTGAGTTGCAAGTTTTGCTTATATAAGAATTTGACTCATACAGCAACTATCATAGCGATTGTCATTGGCCTGATTATTATGATGTGGCCTCCTTTGACCAAAATCCAGTACGAATCACTACCAACACTTTTCTCAACCTCTCGGCTCTGGAAACACCTAGGCATTTCAATCGTGTTGAACTGGATTGTTGGCCCACTTGTCATGCTCTCGCTTGCATGGGCTACTCTTCCAGACTTACCAGGATACCGTACAGGTGTCATCCTGGTAGGGATTGCTCGCTGCATTGCCATGGTCGTGATATGGATTGACCTTGCACGGGGCCACAACGAATACGGGACCATATTGATCGTCGTAAATGCATTCATGCAGATCGTGCTATTCTCACCGTATTCTGTCCTCCTCATCAACATCATCGGAGGGCAAAAACAGGCAGAACTGCGTGTCTCGTACAGCAACGTCGCGATTTCGGTCTTGATTGTGAGTAGTCTATTCATTTGCCAAATCCTGGCTACGATTAATATACCCACTGTGACTAGTATCTTGGTATTCCTCTCATTGCCGGACTTGCCACACGTTTCTTTGTCGTCGTGGCGTTTGGCAAAACGTTCTTGAACAGACGTTTTCTGCCTTTATTTGGTCACCTCTCGCTCATCGGCCTTCTTTACACCATCATCATACTCTTTGCCTACCAAGGCCACAAGATAATCCACAATCTCGGACCTGTTTTCCGGATCTTCGTTCCTCAAATTCTTTACTTCCTTATTATGTGGTTGGGGGTGTTCGCAGCCATCAACTATCTTTCAAGGCGGGAGAGGCCAAGCGAAGAAGGCCCCAGAGCGTATGGGTATGAAATGGCAGTTGTGCAAGCCTTCACTGCTGCCAGCAACAACTTCGTACGTCTGCATTAGTGTCATTCATTATCTAGTTATAATCCTCACTATTACTCTTAGGAGCTTGCCATCGCAGTTGCCATTGCGGTCTACGGAGTAGACTCGGAGCAGGCGCTGGCAGCCTCGATTGGTCCTTTGACAGAGGTACCAGTTTTACTTGGCCTAAGTTGGCTTGCTCTATACCTAAGGAATAACTTAAGATGGGCCAGACGAGAAGTGTTATCCGTAACCAAAGTTGACAGCGACCACTAAATTCCTTGTAAAGACCTGTTTGTACTTCTACAACTTGGTCACCATCATGCTCAACAGTGTACTTGTTTTGAAATCCATCTATTTCCCAGTGCACCATCTTGAGTCTGATTATACCAGATTGCGAGCGCTTCCCGACGACAACGCTGTGGTATCAATATCAGAGATTTTATCACTGTGGCCAATCTGGACTACATAATTCTTGCTAAGGAAGAAATAAATGTCCTATAAATCCTTCGTGCTACAAAATTTTGCATTGGGCTGTTCAATACATGTTTTCAATTCCGAGTTCCCTTTAGCAGGATCAGCATAGATCAGCTACTCATCTCTTTGGACCACTGGGCGATTTCTTTGTTTCGCTCTTCCGTCCCGAAGATTCTCGCCTGTTCCTCCAAGAATCGATCGAATCGATAAGTGGGCCATGGCATCGGATACGAGTGTGAACCCTCGAATCCATATGAGCTGCTTGAGTTGAACTCGTCTTCGTCACCATGACCCGTTTTGAACGGAAAACAGGGCAGCGAATATTTGGAAAGTCGCTGTAATAAAAAGCGGCAACTCGTTGAGCAAACAAGTGGAGACTCGGTAGCTGTCGCCAGCTGCTATCTCTGGCTCGGTTGTACCAGTCTTGCAATGCGCCAGTTGCATGTGTATACAGTCGACCACCTCCAGAAGGGCCGGGAGAACATATGAATTAGCCAGTCCGCCGTTAAACCAGCGTATCATCCAATGTCTTGCAAGGTACTATGGATTAGACATAGGTGCGAAGAAGTCATACTTGCAGGAGGCGAATCTCTTGTGGGAGAGTTTGAAATGGGCGTCGCATAGGTTAGGACGATCGGTCGAACCACGCTTTGACGAACTCGGATGTAGATCTCTTGGGCGGTGTTTCAAGCTTTCTCCTCAGGTTTGGCCACTATTTGCAGACTCAGCGTCGAATTCAGCATTCCAGCTTTGACCATTGAGGAGCAAGATGAGAATATGAGTCAAAGTAAATGTCGCTGCACCGGCGCACACCTCTATAATGACAAACACGCCTCTAGGCAGCCTAGGGTCGAGCTACTTACTTGTACGGAGAAGTTGCTTGAGAAGAAGTATCATAATGATTGAATCCCGGAAGCGACATTGGAAGACGTTCAGACCTCTGAAGCCTTGAACCATATGTATCCAAAGCCCCTCAGAAATGGCGACAACTACAGCAGTTTCTGCAAGTTGCTTGGCACAGCTCGTGGCATCGTGGGTATGACTTACGTATTCCTGGGCGCCAGCGATTCCGCATCTGGTTACTGAGTTCAAGCTCTCTTCATCTTTGTCTGGACTCTGAAATGAGTGCTTTATCTATCATTGGTTGAAGAAACCTTGATAAGGATGGACTCTCTAGCCATTCCAAAAGCTCTGGAACGGAAGATATGGAAATCAAGGAATGCCTATATTTGAACCCTGCTCTGCATTGTCATCGTATTGACTTTTTCAACGGCATGCAACAGATAGTCTGCTTTTTTCACTGGAACTTAATATGCACTGTGATCTGGAACTTCCCTGCATTCTCTTTTATATTTCGCTTTTCGAAGTGGTTGAAACGACACATCAGTATGCAATGTCGGCGGTATTACGCCCCATAATGCCCAAAGGTACGGCAATAACGCCGACAAGACCTAGCCGTACCTATTCGGGGGTCAAGCTTAGACCCGTCTGATACGGAGATTCCTCAACTCTTAACGAGTTTTGGCTTGTTGACAAGCAACTTGTTATCTCTAAATTTCACACTTTAGGGGGCTCGACCAATTATCACCTCCTGTCTTTGTATTATGTGCTATACTGGGTGTTCCAATCGCCGGCGGAAATTTATATAACTAAATGGATAATTGGTTGGTGTCTCTTCACTGTATTTGCCAGCTTTGCTGCCCTTAGCAGTGCTCAAGTTATGATGGACGACATTCTACACTGGCGAACACTGGTGGAGCTTGGTGTAGTGTGCTTTGTTTGCATCGTTGGTGTCAAATGGATTTGGTCTAAAGCACTCGGTAACGAAGCCAAGCTACCTTACCCACCCGGTCCAACCGCGAAGAGCTGGGTCGCAGGCAACCTAAGCGACATGCCATTGGAGGGCCAGTGGTTTTTGTTCACGGAGTGGGCCAAAGTATACGGTGAGTGTCAATATATTAGCCATTTCCAACCACTTGATAAGGAAACTAGGTGACCTCACGTATCTCCGAGTGCTTCAAAATCATATTGTTGTGATCAACAACCTCGAAGTCGCAACCGAGCTTCTTGAGAAACGATCAAACAACTATTCAAGCAGGCCAAATTTTCCGATGGCTGACCTGTAAGTACCTAACTTCGTATCAACTTAAATCCTCCTACCGGAGATCCCGCATCGTACTGACACTTGATTAGGATGGGTTGGGACTTTAGTTCGACATTCAAACTATACGGTGATACTTGGCGAAGCCATCGTCGAATGTTTCAGCAATATTTCAGACCTGAGGTGGTCCGAAATTACGAGGGCATCCAGATTCAAAAAAACTATGACATGCTATTCCAACTCCTCAATGATCCAGAAAATTTTATGAGCCACATCCGGCAGTGGGTTATTTTATCGTCCGAATTTACTCTACGAGCGTTAATTCGTCCAATCAGTTCTTCTGGGGCTATTATCCTATCCGCCCTATATGGGCTTGACGTGGCGGTCAAGAATGACCCCTACGTATCGATAGCAAAAAAAGCCATGGATAATCTTACGCAAGCAATGTTTCCAGGAACTTTCCTTGTAAACACCATCCCTTTCCTTCGCTTTGTTCCTGAGTGGTTCCCTGGAACCAGCTTCAAGCGTTTTGCACGAGAGACGAAAGTATATACTGACCAAATGCTTAATGGTCCCATTGAAAAAGTTCAACAGCTCATGGTCTGTAGTCTGTATTCTGTATTCATTCCTCAATTAGTCTATTTTGACTGAAATCGCAGGGGATGGAAGGCGTTCGGCCTTGCATAGCAGCTGATATGTTGGAAAATCTTCGATCAGAAAAAGAGCTCGAAGACATCAAGTGCGTCTGCGCTACTAGCTATGCAGGCGGAGCAGACACCGTGAGTCAATGCTTCAAAACTGAAAACCTTATTTATCTTCCACGTTCTAGAGTGTTTCATCCGTTTCTACGTTTTTCTACGCCATGGTCAACTTCTACGATGTCCAAAAGAAAGCTCAGGACGAGATTGACCGAGTAATAGGATCTGAACGACTTCCGGATTTCCAAGATCGCTCTTCTTTGCCGTATTGCGAGGCACTATTACGGGAGACACTCCGTTGGCGTCCCATACTGCCACTAGGAGTTGCTCATACTGCAAGTAAAGAAGATATTTTTCAAGGATACTATATCCCGAAAGGTCCGTCCTTTTTTGATTTCAGACGACGATCAAGTCTGACTTTACTGATAGGCACCACCCTAATGCCGAATATCTGGTAGGTTCTAAGCCTCAAAATCAAGATGTAGGAATGTGACTAATGTCGAAAACAGGGGTATGACGCGTGACACCTCAAGATACGACGATCCAGAAGCCTTCAATCCATCGCGCTTTTTCGATAAAAATGGATCATTGAACAACGACAATGTCGACTACGTGTTTGGATTTGGGCGAAGGTACAATCAAGATATCTATTACTGTTCTGAACATTAATAATATCATGTATCATCTATTACAGGATCTGCCCAGGTCGTCACCTTGCATCGGCAACGGTCTGGTTGAGCATCGTCACTGTGCTTGCCACTTTTGACATCCGTAAGAAGAAAGATGGACTTGGTAAGGATATCCCTGTTGATGGTGGATATACCAAAGCAATTTTGATGTAAGAATTTGAGAAGCGGAAGTATTTTCTGTCGTCTAACAGTCGTCCTGTAGACATCCACTTCCATTCGAATGCTCATTGTCTCCACGCTCCAAGACAGCAGAAGCTCTCATTCGTGACGCTGTTCCTCAGCTTGATTGAAGATTCTTATCGATGGATTGGTCTAGATTATGCCTTTCATAGCGAAGGGAACACCCATGAATTCAGTCTTTTGGCCCAGTCTAGACGCCCATCAATGCGCAAGCATGTTTTTTTGTCCTCTGGTATTATGTAACAGATAAGATTTTATTATAATGTTATCTCTGACAACCAGTAGTCCAACGGGTCCGGAGCCAGGAATCTTTCCTCACCGCGACGGCCAACTCATGTCAAATGTCTTGTTAAGCTTGATTTGGAGACGGCTTTCACAGCATATGGACAAGGTTTACCCTCTTCGGAGGACGGGACCATTCCAAGGAGTCACAAGGCCTGACCAGTGGTTCTTGCTATTTCCGTCTCTCCAGAAACTGAACATTATAACTGCTATGTACGTCTGGAAGTTCTGCTGTGTCTCTCTTTATCTCTTCCAAGGCCCCAATGAACCGCTTTTCTTCCAATTGGATTGTCGTGGAAGTGGGCTTCTGCATTGCAGCATGGGCTCTCTTTAGGTCAAAATGGTTCAAATCTTTCTTTTCTAAGCTTTGGTTACCTTACCCTCCTGGGCCGGCGGCGAAGAATTGGATAGCAGGCAATATATCTGAAATCCCAGTGGAGAATCAATGGTTCTTGTTCACAGAGTGGAGCAAAATCTACGGTGAGCTAGTTTCGTGCTCTCGAACTAACAGCAAGGCGTTTAACATCGAGGAAGGTGATCTAACATACTTCAGAGCTCTTCACCAGCACTTCATCGTAATCAATAAGCTTGAGGTGGCGATAGAGCTTTTTGAGAAGCGATCAAACAACTATTCAAGCCGACCACATGCTACCATGGTCGACCTGTACGTCTTGAAATCAGGTACTCCTAACACTGAGAGAAAACTCACGCCGACAGAATGGGATGGGACTTCAATTCAGGTCTCAAACCATATGGTAATATTTGGCGGAACCAACGACGTTTACTTCAGCAGTATCTCAAGCCCGAAGCCACTCGAAGTTACCAAACAACTCAAGTACAGAAGATACACGATATGTTACTGCAACTACTTGAGAGTCCAAATGATTTTATGAACCACGTTCAACAGTAAGACACATCATATTGTGTCAGGATACGTACTGAATCTCACATTCAGCTCTTCAGGGTCCATCATCATGGCTACTATGTACGGTCATGATGTACAGACTAAGGACGATCCATACACCAAAATTGCCGGGTTGGCGTTGGACAGGCTAGCAATTGCCTTATTTCCGGGTGCCTATCTTGTCAATACGATCTCTGCACTTCGCCTCCTTCCAAAATGGCTCCCCGGATGTGCTGAGTTCAATAACTTCGCGGTGGAGACTAGAACGCTGACGGATAAAATGAGGAATGATCCTGTAGAAAAGGTTCAACAGCTAAGGGTAAGTAAACCAACTTCGAGCTATTCTCGGCTTGACGCCAGATGCAAATTTAGGGGACAAGTGGTGAGAGACGTTGCATCGCAGGTAACATGCTGGAGAACTGTCGGTCAGACGATGAGCTGGAGGATATCAAGTGTGTCTGCGCAACGATGTATGCAGGGGGTGCAGATACCGTAAGCTGAAACTCTCATCGACAGCGATAAGTGTATTTTGGTTGAGATCTAACTATATTGTCGGTTTCAGACCATTTCTTCGGTTCAAACATTTTTCTACGCCATGGCCAACTACTACGACGTTCAATCGAAGGCTCAAGAGGAAATTGATCGAGTCGTTGGAAGAGAACGACTCCCCAGCTTTGAAGACCGCCCCTCAATGCCATATTCTGAAGCAATTGTCCGAGAGATCCTTCGCTGGCGACCATTAACCCCCTTGGGGGTCGCTCACACCTCGAGCGATGAAGATATTTATGAAGGATACTATATTCCGAAAGGTCCGTCCTCGCTACTATAGTAGATCCTGATAAATTTCTAAATTGATTTCAGGTACAGCTTTGATGCCGAATATCTGGTATTTTGCGTCCATGATCGTTAGCTTTGATGCATGTCAATTTGCTTTTATTTTGTTCAAGGTGTATGACTCGCGATCCTGCCAAATACGACGATCCGGAAACTTTCAATCCGTCGCGGTTCTTCAACCCAGATGGGACCTTGAACGACGACGATCTTAACTACGGATTTGGATTTGGACGTAGGTATGGAATAATCTCGCTAAATGAGAATTCGTTGTATGCTGATCTTAGAATCCTTTGAACCCCAGGATCTGTCCAGGCCGTCACTTTGCCAAGGCCACAGTCTGGCTGAGTGTTGTCAGTGTTCTCGCTACCTTCGACATACGCAAGAAAAAGGATGCTACGGGAAAGGATATCCCTGTGGATCAAGCCTACACCCAAGGACTCTTTAGGTTAGTCATTTTTGGTTGAAGTACGCTTCGCGAGCTGACTGATATACAGCCGCCCGATGCCATTTGAATGTGCAATCACGCCTCGCTCAGAGGCCACTACGGCTCTGCTCAGAGATGCAATTGCACATCGCGATTGACATAATTTAAAACCAAACTCAATATGGAAGAAGATACTGAATTACAAAAGAAATATAGTTGTAAACGTTGTTCGTTCTGTTTTGTCAATAAAATGTACATGGAACCGCCCGTACCAACTCAATAAATGTATACTTCTACCTTTTAACCTTGCGCCTTACTACATTCCTTTTTATGGGTAACCCAATGTAACTTCTGGCAGCTTGAGTCGCAGTATCTTGTCTTTGAACATTGGCTGCCTAAAAGGAAGATATTAAGAGTCTACCTCGCTAAAGCAACGATATGATTCAGACTCACATTTCTTCAGCGCCGCAGAAGGATTTCCACAGAATGAACAACGATAAAGCTTGACATTTGCGAAGTTGACAGTTCGCAGCGTTTCGCTCGCTTCACATCGCACTCCAAGCTCCTTCCCACCGTCTTCCAAGTACATCTCCTCAAGCCACGACTCGAGGTCGTCGTCAATAGTTTCTTTTTCGAAGGCAGTGGGCGCAGGACCGCCTTTAACTTTGACTTCATCAAGCGCAGCGTATACATCGCCAAACTCCTTGACTGCTTCTGAATAGTATGTGACGACGGTTTGTTGAGCGAGGCGAAGGAATGTGTTTGGTGGTTTGTCGCTGAGGAATTTGCTAAACTCGTCTGCAATTTTGAGTTTTTTGAGGTTACCCTTTGACACCAGAGCAGAAAACGTAAGTATAAGCCCACATCATTAAACAGAGAACAGCTTACGTCAAGCTCGCACAAATCTGGGCTAAGCTGTTCTCGGGTTAGAATACTCAGCAAGACATACCAGTAGCCGACATTCTTCATATGCCGGTTGTCTGGAGGTGCCTCATCCACGTAAATCTTTGCGTCCTCGATTGCGCTCATTAAGAAAGCAATCCCTTCCTCCCACTTCTGATCCCCTGCATCCGGTAAGTCCTGCAATATCTTCAACCCCATGTCTCCCGCATGCTCGACAGCCCTCTGCGTCATTTGATATTTCACAAACGGAGTGATCATCTTACACTTCAACCCTTTCTTTGCGGCCCTCAGCCCCAAGACATTGTCGGCCGAAAGTGTACTCGCATAATGGAAATACGCTTGCTGAGGATTGCGTTGGAGTGCCTTGTTCGCATGTGAGATAGCATCAGGGATCCGCTGCTTCATGATGTAATACTTGATGTCGAGAATATCGGCGAAATCTTGTTCCTCAGGTTTTCGCTTCGCTCGAATGGCCTTGGCTGCGTGTGGTAGAGATTCGGAGTACATCTTGAATGGCAAACCGACATCAGCAACGACAGGCCTTCCATTCGCGTCTTCGAACATGAAGCCACCTTCCGAGATCGAGAATTCAGTTTTCAAGATCAACTTTGAAAGTTTCAAGCCCAAAGAATATAGATCTTTATCTTGAGCGCATGCCATCATCGCTTTCTGAAATTCGGTAGTGCAAGACATCGTTAGGTATACCTCGCTTCGTGTAGGACCATAGGCCATGAGGATGTCGTTAAGATGCCTTGGAACACCCCTTTGGATAGCACCCATGAGTCTTCTTGGGTCAAACGTTCGTGTGTCGTTTTCGGCGTTGAGGCGATCCAAGTAGAGTATGGCACCAAGGCAGCTGCATCTCGTCGGCCAATCCTTGCTTCGCATTCCAGCAACCAGGAATTTGATAGCGGGAGGATAGGCTTTGAAGGCCTTTGAAGCGTGGAGCGTTGCACCAGTGAACAGCTCAACTGCATGTTCGATCATTGCCCGAGGGTAACTGTGAGGTCGTTTAACCGTCTCGACAATAGTTTTGAGAACATCGACCATATCGAAGTTGCGTAGTAGTTCGGGTCGTTTAGGCTTTTCGTCGCCTTCTGTGATGACACAGATGCAGTGCGAAAGGATAATGATACCAAGTTCTGCGATTTTCTCATCGTTGGGATGGTCGCGCATAAGTTTGGTAAGATAGTGCGCCTGGACGGCAATGTCGCCGCGAGCTTGAACACCTCCATGATGAGTGATGGTACTGAGAGCACGCAGAGCCACATGTCGAGTCTCTTTAACATCCAGCATAGGCATAATCAAGTCCAGGATGCCTGCAAGAATGGGAGGCGTTAGTTCTTTTAAATAACGTAGAAAACGTCGGACCATTTACCTTTTTCGAAGAGCTTGTTGCGCAAAAGCGAATCCACGCACATTTTGGCAACGATCCCAACAATTCCCCCTTTAAGTTTCCAGTTATCTCCTGCTGTTTGATATGCAGTGTTGAGGCGATCGTAGATATTTTGGAAGTTTTGATGAACTTTCTTCAACCCACTGCGCCTCGTAAGATCTATTGAAGCAGATTGACATTCACCGCTATGTCCTCAAGAGCTTCGAAAACTCTTCCACGCACCTGGGAGGTTGAAAAATGCGCACAAACGATTGACGATGGCGTTCCATCCCTCCGCGTTTTCGATATCAGGAACATAGACATGGAATACATCCTTGTCGTCTGCCGATGAGCTCGCTCCAGCGTTAGACGAGGCCTTGGACTTGCTCTTTTTGTGACTTTTGCGACTTCCAGGACCTGGCATCACTGTCAAACGGCAACCAAGGTGAAGGGGACCAGTTCACTGAACAGTTCAGGGCTCAAAATGCTCACGGCTAACCCTTAATTTGGTAAATGCAACGCGTGACTTTGCAACACGTCAACAGGCCATAACAAAGAGGACGCGACGCGTTGATTGATTGGTGTGACCGTGGCCTCAAGTCACATCACCGCATCACCTCTCACCACCATGAGCTCCCTTCCTGTGAAACGCACTTATGGCTCGCGAAACCGCCAGTGTACGAAAAATATAGTTTTGCCGCCGTCGCCTCCATCTTCAACATTATCTTTGTCACCTCCGGCGTCACCAAAGGTCGATAGACCGTCTAAACGCTCACTTTCGGACCTATCAAGCGAGAACTCAGAACCTCTTTTTCCACCTCTGAAGAAACATAAGTCTCTTCCAACATCCAAACCAAAGCAGAAAGGGTCTGCTAAAACGAAAGGCAACTTCAAGAAGCCCAGTCAGAAGACTTTGACTCAGCTACACTTCAATATCGACCAAAGCATCCTTCGGACCTGCTCTCTCTGCGATCTTTCCTATACAAAAGGTGCCCCAGACGATGAAGTCCTGCACCGCGCGCACTGCTTGCGTGTTCGGCAAGGCATGGAGTGGGGGCGTGAAGAAGAAAAGGATCGGATGCGAAATGGGAACAGTGTCATCACGGAAATCAGAACGGAGGTGAAGCTCAAGTCGGGCAAGAAGAAAGGTCGAATAATATGTCTTCCTGCCGATGTCGGTGGCAAGGTCGGCGCTAAAGTTAGTTATCTTCTAATTTTTAGTAGTCTTGGTGTCAAATTCTGACCCGGTTGCGCAGCTTACGACCCTCCTTCAAACTATCAACCTATCTTTATCTGCACCTGACCTGCCTTCATCTCTTCTACAGTCTTCGAAAGCGTATCTTTTTCTGCTACCCCATGAAACACAAGCGAATCGAGAACGTATAGTCGGATGTGTTTTGGCACAACGCATAACAACGGCTCTGGCAGTTATTCCATCTGCACCATCACCAACCTCATCAAAGTCAGATCCCGCTCGTGAGCAACCATCCAAAGAAACCTCAGAAGCTGAGAAACCCATCGTCGTTGATATTATAACCAACCTTTGTTGCTCCTCGACACCTCTCCCAACACCGATGGGCATTTCACGGCTATTTGTCTCGTCATCACATCGCCGCATGGGTATCGCTCAGCTACTGCTTGATGCAGCTGCGTCCAAATTTGTCTATGGATGCTCACTCGATCCCCGGAGAGGGGAAGTGGCATTTTCGCAACCTACAACCATGGGGCAAGCCGTCATGAAGAGTTGGGGTAGTTCGAGAGTCTATGAAGAATAATAGGTACATTCGTGTATATTGATAAGTCAATTACGATAATATAGTGGGTATAATTACAATTTGGGTGCCTGTAAACCTTGATCAAAGATACTACTTCGCAATGGTCTGGTAGGAAGAATGGGTGAAGCTCACGTGATTGAAGTCGACTCAGGAGCTCAGACTATTGTACTTTCCGCCTCACATATAAGCTCATTCTCCCAAGTTGAGAGGAAAATAATTTAATAATGAAGGATAATACCGAGTCATAAACCTAGGTAAGGCGAATCTACCGTAAAAATGAAACCGAGTCATTTAAGCTACTGAATACTGCGAAACAGTCCAATTTGAGAGCCAGTCTACAAACTATGAATCCGAGGAATGCCAAAGGTCAACTGCGGAATGAGGAGGGTCTAGAATCCTCAACATGCAGACCATAGCAGCTTCCTATCAAGAAAGAAACGGAATGTTTCTGTTGATTTGCTGGTTGTTGAAGGAATCAACTGCACTGTGACGAAAAGGTCATCGAACAGGCAGGACTCGACTATGGGAGCGCGAAGGCTCAGGTATCGGTGACGCTGCTTGAGCGACCGAAGGAGGGGTCTTGTAGAGGGCCTGATGGGGCAATAAGCATTCAATCCAGGGCCTCCAATCCCGGACCGATGACGATTGAGAATTTATCGAGCCATCGAGTGAAAGGCTTCGGTTTGGTGGGCTTTTTCTTTGGTTTCTTGGCTTTCTTGTTGCGACGACGGCCACCAATGACGAGAGAGGCAGGGGTGGTGCGAGACTTGGACACGGCGGTTTTGATGGGTTTCTTCTTGTGACCGAATGGTTGTAGGTGGTTCACCATGACATCGGGAAGGGAGTTGCTATTTTCAATCTGTACATCAAATTAGTCTGGGACCATTCGGTGCGAACACAAAACACACCATCTTCGAGCCATGGCCAATGACGATAAGGTGCATCGTGCCAAGGGCGATGCAGATGACAGTGAAGAGGGCAATAAGAAGAAGTTGGATGGAGCTGGCGGAAGTGTCAATCGCAGGGCGGATGCGAGTGGGGTTGATCTGGATGTGAGTAGGAGGGTTCCTGAGAGTGACGAAGGCCCGCTCGACCTTCTCAGAGTCGAAGGGGCAGACAAGCTTGGTGGCGTATCCGAAAGGGACGTCATCGTCGACGAAGAGGTCTATAACGTTAGGGACGTATTCTGTGGCGTACTCTTTAGGAGATGTTAGCTGAGTGCAGTTTTTTTAATGACAAAAGATTCTTACCGAGCCATTTGGTTGGGACGGGAGCTTCTTCAGGAGCACAGACAGTGGGTTCAGGACGCAAGGCCGATTGAATGACAGACTCGTTGCCGTTGTCGTTGAAGATAGGGATGTTGATTGTGAAGTGACCAGCAGAGTAATCTATATGTGATAATCAGCATAATGAACGGTTTGAGGAGCTCATACTCGTACCCTTCCATTTAACCGAAGGAGCGACCGTCTCTGCAGCGCACTCGCTGTAGGCGGAGTCAAGTACAGAGAGTAAGATGGAGGATTCTCCATCATTAACATGGGCGGGTAGGTTCAAGGGGAAATACCCCGCCGATACATCGAAGTCTAAAGGTCGTAATCAGTATCGCTCACAACCACGAAAGTAAGATCTCGCTTACCGAGCCAGTGGACTCCGACATTTTCCTTGACGCCAACAGCGGTGGCGTTGTAGCTCTGAGCCTGTGCAACCGTCTTCCTTCTGCGCGCATGGACGCTTGCGTCGAAGAAACCGGCGTAGGTTGCGTAGACCCCGAATCCAGCCCCAACCGCAGTGGAGGCGATAGCCACCTGTTGAATGGTGGTACCGCCAACGGCGATGTGGAAGGGGGAGATGTATGTGGGAAGGAAGGAGCCGAATCCGACAAAGGCGGTTCCTCCAGAGTAGGTACCGACGGAGAAGCTGCTCATGACGAAGTACTATGCAAAGTGTGTTGTTGAGAGTTGAGAGAGAGTTGACGAGTTAAGAATGCGAGTGCAAACTGGAGTCTTGTAGAAGGCGAAAACGCTTCGAAGATGGGGATTGTAGCTGAGCGTCCTGCCATATTTATATGTCCAAAAAATGGGCGATGTTTTGTTTCGTTTGTTTTTTCGACGCGTCGACGCGTCTCGAGCTTTCAACAATCGGTGATCGAGCTGTGTTTGGCAAGTCCGTTTGGGGAAGTACCTAATTTGTGTGTTTGCAATACAGCAAATTTGCCATAGGTAGAACATTGGATAAGCCTGGTTGAGGACTAGGGGTTCTATCGCAAGCCAAAATCGCCAGTGCAGAGACTCAAACATATTCCTGTTAAGAAGATTAGTCGAGCCATTAGTAGATTCCTAAGGCCTAGAGTAGATCTCACGAAAGTAGAGCAGCTAATTTGGCGCGTCCGTGTAAATCAAGGGTGTCTGAGCGCTGCAAATCGAAGGGTGGTCTTGGTAAGAGGATGAGTGATGGGCCAATTCACGGAGCGGATCAAATCCAGAATCTCACCCACGTGGCCACGACTTTGATTTGATATCAAATCTCGGCTTCAACTCTCTTTCCACAACCACCTGCCCAGGACCGGAAAAGAATTGGGTTGCTTGAAACAGATGTACCCTTGCTCTTTGGTCGGCTGTTGTGCTCCCTGTCGCTTTCAACTAGCTCTGGACCCCACAGTTCAAGAGTCATGGCAAATGGACGTCTTCTTGCAGCAATATTAGGCTATATTCTGCTTAATGCAGTGCCAGTGAACCTTCAAGTCCCTCGGGTCTCATGCCTTATCATCTGATATTACTTGGAGATCTACTAAAAAGGTTGTCAAATGAAGCCATGCCCTTAAAAGACTTGCCAAACACAGCTCGATCACCGATTGTTGAAAGCTCGAGACGCGTCGACGCGTCGAAAAAACAAACGAAACAAAACATCGCCCATTTTTTGGACATATAAATATGGCAGGACGCTCAGCTACAATCCCCATCTTCGAAGCGTTTTCGCCTTCTACAAGACTCCAGTTTGCACTCGCATTCTTAACTCGTTAACTCTCAACTCTCAACAACACACTTTGCATAGTACTTCGTCATGAGCAGCTTCTCCGTCGGTACCTACTCTGGAGGAACCGCCTTTGTCGGATTCGGCTCCTTCCTTCCCACATACATCTCCCCCTTCCACATCGCCGTTGGCGGTACCACCATTCAACAGGTGGCTATCGCCTCCACTGCGGTTGGGGCTGGATTCGGGGTCTACGCAACCTACGCCGGTTTCTTCGACGCAAGCGTCCATGCGCGCAGAAGGAAGACGGTTGCACAGGCTCAGAGCTACAACGCCACCGCTGTTGGCGTCAAGGAAAGTGTCGGAGTCCACTGGCTCGGTAAGCGAGATCTTGCTTTCGTGGTTGTGAGCGATACTGATTTCAACCTTTAGACTTCGATGTCCCGGCGGGGTATTTCCCCTTGAACCTACCCGCCCACGTTAATGATGGACAATCCTCCATCTTGCTTTCCGCTCTGGACTCTGGCTACGGCGAGTGTGTCGCAGAGTCGGACACTCCCTCGGTTAAATGGATGGGTACGAGTATGAGCTCCTCAAACCGTTTCATTATGCTGACTATCATATACAGATTACCCTGCTGGTTACTTTCCACTCAACATTCCCATCTTCGACGACAGCGGCAACGAGTCTGTCGTTCAGTCGGTCTTGCGCCCTGAACCCACTGTCTGTGCTCCTGAAGAAGCCCCCGTCCCAATCAAATGGCTCGGTAAGATTATTCCGTCATGAAGAAAATGCACTCAGCTAACATCTCCTAAAGAGTACGCCACAGAATACGTCCCTAACGTTATAGACCTCTTCGTCGACGATGACGTCCCTTTCGGATACGCCACCAAGCTTGTCTGCCCCTTCGACTCTGAGAAGGTCGAGCGGGCCTTCGTCACTCTCAGGAACCCTCTTACTCGCATCCAGATCAACCCCACTCGCATCCGCCCTGCGATTGACACTTCCGTCAGCTCCATCCAACTTCTCCCTATTGCCCTCTTCACTGTCATCTGCATCGCCCTCGGCGCGATGCACCTTATCGTCACCGGCCATGGCTCGAAGATGGTGTGTTTTATGTTCGCACCGAATGGTCCCAGACTAATTTGATGTATAGATCAAAATCAACGACAGCCTTCCCAATGTTACATCGCGCGACCTACAACCAACCAATCACAAAGCTGTGGAGGCTGCCAAGAAGAAACCCACCTTGTCCAAGTCTCGCACCACCCCTGCCTCTCTCGTCGCTGGTGGCTTTCGTCGCAACAAGAAAGCCAAGAAACCAAAGAAAAAGCCCACCAAACCGAAGCCTTTCACTCGATGGCTCGATAAATTCTCAATCGTCATCGGTCCGGGATTGGAGGCCCTGGATTGAAGACTTATTGCCCCATCAGGCCCTCTACAAGACCCCTCCTTCGGTCGCTCAAGCAGCGTCACCGATACCTGAGCCTTCGCGCTCCCATAGTCGAGTCCTGCCTGTTCGATGACCTTTTCGTCACAGTGCAGTTGATTCCTTCAACAACCAGCAAATCAACAAAAACATTCCGTTTCTTTCTTGATAGGAAGCTGCTATGGCCTGCATGTTGAGGATTCTAGACCCTCCTCATTCCGCAGTTGACCTTTGGCATTCCTCGGATTCATAGTTTGCAGACTGGCCCTCAAATTGGACTGTTTCGCACTATTCAGTAACTTAAATAAATGATTGGTTTCAATGATAGATTTGCATTATGAATAAATTTTTGTTTCATACTACATTTGGCTTGAGATTACACATGTACCAAATTTCTTGTGAACACTACTCCTATCATTTCCGCCCCGCAACAAGTTATGGTTCGGAGGTGAATTTACTCGTTAACTCCTCATTGAAGTCCGAAATCAAACTCCTCTGCATTCTCTGGCTTATATACTAACCAGTGATCCATAGCAGTCTGAGGTAATCGATGGTTCGGCGATTTCTTCTTCCACGCTTCAACCAGTTCTTGAGCCACAGCGCCGCAACTTCCGGAATTGCGTCGTCGAATTCCTAAATTTCTGCCCATGTCTTTTTCATATCTTCTGGTTTTTCCTCAGTCTATTTAATTGTAGCATTCTCCATCTCCTTCACATTCACGAGCAAGGCCTCGTCAATCTTTATCTTTCTTCAATGATCAGAGCGCACCAGTAGCCAACGACCACAGCTTCCGTTATGGTCAATTGTTCTTCCAAGTTTTATTTTTATTTTTGGGTCCTTACGTCTCAATTATCGACCACGCTTATCGAGACTCCAAAACTTTGTTATCGTTCTGGTGGAGGTTCAAGTTCCGGTTTCGACATCATCCAGATATGTTGATGATAGTCACAAACGCGTCCCGTCACATCACACATCACTTTGACCTCGAACCATGAGCAACGTTCACGTCCGCCGTCCCCTGCAGATCAACCTGCAAGTCCTACTTCAACAACAACATCCAACTATTGATATCGGGCTTCAATCATATGAGAACTCTACGAGAAACTTCCTCAAGGCGGTTTCGAACTATAAGAATCGGGCAATGGCCACGATTGCTGAGCGGAGGAAACACCAGGCGCAGGAAAAGAAAAGGATAGTGGATAAGACGCAAGCGGTAGAGAACGAAACGGGGCAGTGTAAACTGAAAGAAATTGAGCTTGTTGCTCGTGAGTGCTTTGTTTTATCCTTGGCTGGTCATGGCAGCTGATAAGTGTGTTTGGTGTTTGAACAGAGCTAGAACGCGAAAAGGAAGAACGGAAAGATGCCGAACTCTCCGTTGCCGCCTTCAAACGTCAACTTGCAACTCTGAAAGATAAAGCTACCTCGGTCGAAGCTGATATCGAACAATATACCACCTTAGTTCAGAATCTTCGTCGAGGTACGCATACCTTCGTCTCGTTTTTCTTACAACATTATTTTGATCACAAATCTGTGCAGAGAAAGGCAAAGACAGGTCAACATTAAGCGCACATGCTTCACATATACCTCCCGAAATTATCAACCTAGAAAAGCGTTTATCGTGCACAGTTGAAGGTGTCCAAGCCGACCGACTTCTCATTCGGTATTTCCAACTCGACCCTACAGATGCTGAGCGAGACGCTAGCTTCGTGTTGGATATCTCTGGCCAGAATTTCAAAGGTCAGTCCAATAGCTGAATTATCAACTTTTTCCGACGTTGACTTGTCATGAAAGTAATAACGGCCTCACCGCATCTTCAATCAATGGCCATCCTAGTCAACAGCCTTAACGAATCAAGAGATCTCTACGCCTTTATCCTGAACGTGCGCACCGCGTATACACCTCTGGTAAGTCTTTACTTATAATAACCGCTGTCGGTATTCTCATTTTTGATCATTTATCAAGTTCGACCACAGTACGAGATAATTTATCATTATTTAATGTATCACTCTTGTATTTTCATGTAAATTGTACAGCATCTCCTTTTCAAGCCACCGTTGTGAGACTTGACCATCGTTATAATGTCCAGGACAGACGACAAACCCGGATCGGCTCAGAGTTTGGGTTGACCTGAAATAATGTCTACTTCGTAAAAAATCCAGAGTGTTCCAAAACAAAAATCTGAACGAATTGTTTTCATGAGAATTTGGACTACCAAGGTCAAACTAAAAGTGAAAAATATCTCTCTGTCTGGGAGTCGAACCCAGCTTTCGCGCGATCTTGCGCTGCGCATGACAGGCGCGTGTACTAACCGATATACTAACAGAGATGGTGAGAAAGTCGAATTTAAACATTATGATATGCAACCACCTCTTTCTTGTAACCGCTCTGTTCCAGTTCTTCCTAAAATCCAACTGTACATACTTGGGTGGGTTTAGAAAGTGGTAAGCCAATGGATATACAACCGCTGCTAAAATCTTGCTCTTTCACTGATAGGATTTTATCACATACAATGAGTTTATTCTACGAATTCTAAACCGTAAACGGCTTTACAGTATTAGGATTCAGACTGAACAGAAGATTTGGAACCCAGGACGACATGTCAACGAGCCGTGAGGTGCAACGGTAGAACCTTACCTTTAGCTTTCACGTCGCTCACTTGGACGGAGTCAAGTCGAGTCAGAGGTTAGTACTGCCGTCACATCTCATGCTTTTGTATGACACCGTATTTATGCAGCAGTACACATCCAGATCTCTTAGCGGCGCCGTGTACCCTTGGAACAAGTTACATGACACTAACCCTCACAAACCTCTTCCGAGTCACCCCTGTTTAATGAGCACCTCCACCACCACAGCTGAAAGTTGTGAATCTGGGTCGTAATGCTCTGAGGGACACGTACTGCAGTCTTTGATAAACAGCCAATTGTAAGTACTTTTCGCGTTCCGAAGTTATCCTGCTCGTCCGTTGAATCACACCCCAGGCCGAGTCAGCGCAATACATTCAGCACTTTGACAAAGATCTAACGAGCTGTCCTGGCTTGTATGCTACTCACATAGCAATGCCGGAGTCATGAATGGCATTGAATGCAGGGCATGAACACGTGTGTATTCCCGAGTCCTATCGTGACTTTAGATCTCTAGATCTAGCACTGCTGTCGCCGCCTCAAAACTCCAGTTTTTCTCTTGTTCGTAAAATGTCGTAACGACTACTGCCTCCTTTTGTCTACCTCATCTCCTTACTCCTCTTGCATAACCCTCCATTCAGTATGAGTTGCGCCTCCAGCTTGACGAATGCTCTTTCTGGGCTATCCATGACATCCTCAACGACGCGAACGGCCACGAAGAGGAAACGCGATTCATTGATGCTTAGGACGGATGGGTTGCTAATTGTGCAACTGAAATCTGTTGTGATTATCGACAGTGGCTCAGATTGCAAGGCGAAAGAGTTCTCTAAGCCTCTTGGTGGATGCTTCGGAAAACAGAGCATTCCGATGAGAGCCAAGGTGGCGAATTAGCTCAGCTGGCGACGACCGGGATGCAAATCTCCCTGCCTACGCCTCGCCAGGATTTTAGGGATGAAGAGGCTCAGCTGGAAGATCTAGTTCTAGTTCTGGACATGAAGGATGCCAAAGAAGTTGAAACGCCGCCAAATTCACTATACGACAAGGAAGAAGCTCAACAGGTATTCAAGAAGCGACACATCGGAAACCCCTACAATACCCCAAAATCTCTAACTGGTCTAAATATCCGTTACAAACGAGGTCGTAAGACCTCATTGAAGAGGACGCCTTCAGCCAGCGCGTCCACAAGTGGAGGTTTACCTGACTGCATGGAAGTGGATGAAGCTGCAAGCCTGGCGCTCATTGAAGAAGAAGAAACGATGCCACAGTCATTAGCTAGCGACGAGCTGGCTGTTGAGACGACGGTTGCCATGTCGTCGGCAGCAGTGGGCGAGGACCTGGCCGGTGGATTAGAAACCAAAACGCAGTTAAAACATTCTTCAGACATCGATCTAGACTATGGGGACCCTCTTTGCGTCACTGAGTACCAAGAGGACATATACAAATACTTCAAGAAACTCGAGGCATGTGCATTCTATTTCTCGGTCACATCGAGCGTTAATTATCCATCGGCAGGTAATAACAATGCCCCAGCCAGATTTTATGGATAAACAACTTAATATCGATTGGAATAAACACTGTATCCTCGTGGAACGGATGATCCAACTTCGATCAGAAATGAAACTCCTTCAAGAGACCATTCTGCTCGCCGTCAACATTCTGCATCGCTTTCTGTCTGCAAGGGCCGTTTCGACGGACAAAGTCGAACTTGTCGGCCTCTGCTGCCTGCTGATAGCCATCAAATACGAAGAAGTCTACGTCCCAAGCATCAGTCTTCTCCTCAGCTTGTCTATGGATACATCTAGTACAAAGTTCGAGATCATAGAGGGCGAGAAGTATATTCTGAAGACTTTAGACTGGGACCTGAGGGCCTCGGGACCGTTGTCCTGGTTGAGGAAAGCAAGCGAGGCAGATGATTATGATGTGAAGTCAAGAAATCTGGCGAAGTATCTTATTGACATCTCTTTGGCGGAGAAGAAGTTGGTCAGAGTCGTTCCTTCGCTACTTTCAGCCTCCGCGCTGTGGCTTGCTAGGGTTGTAAGCAATAGAGGAACTTGGGTTAGTGGGATCAACGTAAATCGTGCCCTTTACCTCGACGCTCATACGGAACACTTAGAACACAGAACTAAAACACCTCTCAACCTATTCGGAGAACGAGCTACTTCCGGTTGCGTCAATTATGGTGGACTATATACTCGTTCAGCCACCTCCTCACTCAGAGCTATACAATTTCTACGATACCAAGAAGCATTTCATGGTAATTCTTGATTACTCTTCAAATACACTAAACCCACCTCCCTCTGTAGGCTAGCTCTGTCATTCGAAGGTGGTGTCTTGACAGATGGTCTGAAAACTCTTCAGTAGATCTTTCCAGAGGGTTTACAACAATCAATCAAGAATCAGATACCGCGAGTTCAATTACAACTCTTCAGCCTACAACATCCAACATAGACCTTGATACCCAGATGGAGCCTTAATTCCGTGCTTCTGGCGCCTGCGCCCCCAAGCAAATTTTGTACGGAAAAATTAATTATAGAACTATCTATCCAACATTGTGACCTCGACGACCCTCGTTATACATGCAACGCAATCTATGATAGAACCCAAAAATAGACGGAATCAAATGTTTAAGTATTACTAGGAGCAGTTTGAAGAACCAGCAAGCTTGCATTCACGTTGGCGCCAACTAGTGCAGCACCAACGTCTCCAATAGTCTTCGCAACGGAGTTTGAGATTGTACCGGTGCCAACAGATAAAACCTCGCCCTTCAGGAACACTGCAACAATACGTCGTGACCTTCCTTCCAGCAATTATGATAAGGCTGAGGCCAGTCGCGGCTTCCTTTCTGGCGAGGTCAATGCTAAGGGTAAGAGGTGTGGAAGAGGTTTCGGTTCTGAAAGTGATGCGATTGAGAGCCTCGCCAGATTTGCTGGTCGTGAATTTATCCCATAGCAGGACATCAGCTGTGTCCGACGCCAAACGAGTCTCTGTAGTCGGGCTACCGTAAACGGTGTTTACACCAGCAATTGTTGCATGGACAGCTGGTGAGATGGCCATGCCTGCTTGTGTCTGAGCCAAGTCAGATTTGAAGATTCGAACAACTGTGGCAGTGACGGCTGGGTTCTCGCAGAGCTGTACCAAAAAGGAGAGTGCAAGTCGATCATCAGGACCGCCAAAAAATGGGAGGAAGAGATGCTGGTTATTCGTCGCTGTCGAAGGGGGAGAATGACCTCTTTCAATGAACAGGGCGACATCATTGAAGACTTTGGAGAAGATGTTTCTCATCAGTTCAGAAGAAACTACGGAGTGAGTTTGGTCCTCCATGACTGTCTTGGGGAGGGTCGCTTACAAAGGATTGAGGCTGCCTTCAGGCTGAGCTTGCCAATCTCCCTCCGATACCGAAGTTATGCCACGCGGCCATGCATGGTAGTCAAATCGGTGTGGTTTTCAGCGGCATGATTTGCAACAGCCTCCGGGAACTCGTTAGGATTGACGACTGAAACCTTTGCTTTGACGTCCAAAACATTCAAACGGCCGAAGGTGCGGAAAGCGGTAAGAATCGAGTCATTGTACGTCAGTGTTTCGACCTGAGGACAGCCGATGTTCGGCCTGAAAGCTCCATCAGGCGAAGAGCCTCGATTGTAGTTGTGTGAGGATGAGGGATGTTACTGTCAAATTCCTCCTCCTTTTCATACTTCAGGCCAGTAGGCAATGAGGCAGCAGGGAATTTAAGGAGATGAGAAACCGTCATGGCGGCCGAGAGGGACTCAATTTTGTCCAAAACGAAAACAAATTTATGTTTCCGTCCTTCTCCATTTCGATTCTCGCAGGAAAGAGAGGCTACGCTACCGAGGGTAGCCTTTTGGCTGAGCCTATGAGCCCGATATTGGAGGGGGTAGAATGCCAGAACAAGGATGGTTGTCATAAAAGTAAGGACCAGTGCATGGACGACGAACATAGAAAATGTATGAGCATCAAGAATTTGCGCTTGAAGTCCAATGTTGAGGACGATAAGTTCGACTAGACTGTAATAGGAGATCCTTCGTCAGAGAACATTCACAATACTGGAAGTTAGTAATATACCCTTTACAACTCATCAACGATCCAATAGCACCTGCTTCTCTCCATTTGAAGGAATTGACCAGTGCTGCAGTACCACAAGCGCAGAGTTTAGAGGTGAAAGCTACCAGGCATATCACGATGATATATCCCCAATCTTTACCGTGATTTAAGAGTCCAAGGTTGGTTCGAAGGCCTGAAAGTGTGAAGTACTGCAGCATAACCAGGTGGGTTGAGATATTATCTGACAGGAGGTGCACTCACGATTGAGAGGAAGAGAATGGAAACCAAATCCTCGATCTTCTCGACAATGGAAATGGCAAACTCATTGTCATGAGGAACGATAAGGCCAGCCAAGAAGCCGCCTGTTTTTCAGGTAAGTAACTTGGCAAACGCCGAGACACTCAAAGCGAATGTACCACCAAAGATGGCATGTACACCAATAATATCGGTAAAAAAAGCCGAGATCAACACAATGAGTAGTGTGACGGTCATCATAAAGGGAGTAGGGGCGCCGTGTTCCAGACTTCTGGTGCGACCAGCCAGCCAACGATAGGCCCATCGAACGGGAAATAAGAAAAAGAGGGTGTATCCGACACTAGCCAAGAGAACCCACAATGCCGTGAGGCCGCTCGACGCATTGACGAGCGCGACGGTCAAAGCCAGGAGAACCCAGCCCTATATATCGTCCACAATCCCGGCCGACAGAACTACCAAACCAACGTCGGTATCAAGCAGCTGAAGCTCCGTCAAGATACGACAGAGTACAGGGAATGCTGTGATTCCCATAGCTACTGCCGTGAACAATATAAAATAACCAAAATTGACATTAGGGTTGATGAACTCGCGATAGATGCTCACGCCAAGTGCTGCACCCAAGCCTAGGGGTAAAATTAGCCCAGAGGCCGAGACCGTTACAGAGACGAAAAGGTTTCGCTTGATAACCCGGGTGTCGAGTTCGAGTCCCACGAGAAAGAGAAAGAAAAGGAGGCCGACGGTGCTTGTGACGTCGAGAAGAGGCATGCTTGCATCTGGAAAGATCGTATTCTTGAAGTTGGGGATACGACCCATGACGGTGGGTCCAACAATGATACCGCCAATAACCTCTGCGATGACACGAGGTTGGCGAATGCGAGACAACCCAAGCCCAAGCAGTTGAGTCATGCCAATGATATTCACTAGACGTAGAGTTGAGGGCCATTCCTGGCGGATGGCTGTACGAGTCCCATTTCTTCTTTGTCAAGAGGTGGAAGTACAGGTACAAAGTGATTGAAAGAAAGTTACCAGTATATGTGGTTCTCGGGCTCATTTGGTACCTGTTGGTTCTAAATGTCCAATGCCCCTGTTGTGGGGTACTAAATGTGGTGGTTCCGCAGAGTAACAATAGCAGGACTCACAAACAACAATGGTTGTGTGTTGGTGTTGGTGGCGATATGGCATCCCTAGTAATTTAACATCACAAGTGCTCATTAAAGGCCTCTTTGAATTTTTTGTCTTCAAGAAGATCTTCACTGTGCGGCTATGTCACATACAAGACCAGGAAGTCCCTCAACCACACAATCAACAAAACATAAACTCCATTTCTGAATTATCATTTGCCATTAGGCGCCTACTCTCATCTCATACATCTCCAATATGTGGTTAACTCCTGCACGGGTGCCTGGATACAATATACATAATTTATTGGCGGAGGGCACGAGAAACGGAGGACCTTGGACAAGAAAGGCCATGACCTCATGGAAGTCGAAAGGAACCTTGATGACGTAGGGAGGATAGGGCGTGAGATATTTTCGGCAGTTCCCGTGATTGGGTGATGGACCGTGACGAAAAGCTAAGAGGAATGCCGCCATATAGAACTCGTCCTATAAATAGGACTCGTAATATACCAAATTCAAGTTAGCTACATAGTCAGAATACTCGACATAGAGAGTGGCACTCGCCAACTTGAATGATCCAGAGTCAAATCGGATTGCTGGCGTTGTAATGAGCTGGGTTGTCTCCTGAGATCACTCCACCCTGTTGGAAAGAATTAGTTGACTTTCCTTCTACTCGTTTGTTGAAGAACACACCTGCTCGGATGCAGCCCTTGAGAACACAGACAAAACTTGAGCTGAAAAATCGCCCATTAGGAAGTTAAAGCAAGATGGATAGAAGATCGGGCGTTCCTCAGTTTGCTGCGAAAATGCGTCGTGCATTTATGGGCAAAGCTTGAGTTGGCCAAGACACCTCGCCAAGCATCACCAAGAAAATGAGTGAAGCAAGGAGTGATCAATCTACGCTTGAGTTCCCCATAAATGAGGTCCAGTACCGCCGCATTGTTTCACATTATTGGTCTAGTGTGCCAAGCCTCTGGGCCTATCGAAACTCGATCTAGGCAGGAAATTTTGTTCGGACAATAGGAGGGCAGCACCAACAGACCAATTTTCTGCACCTTCCAAAGAAATATAAAATAGCTCGAAAGGAGAGCAGCGCAGAGTCCTACAGCCGTTTCACAAATTCTTGCGCCATCAATTTTTTCGTATTCCGAAAATAGAGATAATTCAAGAAAATTCACGAAAATCAAGAAAAGAGAAATGGCTATCTTCACTCTTTTCAGGTACTTTTGACTCACAAGAATAAGTGCTTGTGTAACTGCAAAGGGTCGCAAGGAATTTTGAGCCGACACGGTGTTAGTCCGCACCCAGATGGACGACTGTCATCTACGTCAGCGTTTGCCGCTCATGACTCATCAAGTTTGCCGAATCTCTTCAAATGTGTCTCAGATGAACTCTCGGGCTACTTCTAAGAGATTAAAAGGTAGTGGTTTGTACTTGTTGAGGAGGAATCTTGGTCCTACAAGATGCATAATCGTTACAAGATCGCTTCTATTTCCGTGGTTGGTTGGAGCTTCAAGTTTGCGCCCGCCATGAAATGTAATAAATACACTCGTCACCTTTGATAGTTACGGTTTTCTCCTTGAAATGTTGCTGTTCGGAGAGCCTTCGTCGCTGATCCGCCGCAGCGGGAGGAACATGACTCATTCGCTATTGAGGAAGTCAACAACTCATCCGGCACAAGTCCAGATTCATGCGCACAATACCTTTCCGGACCTCAAATGTAATTCTGCGTAACGAGCGAAGTATGAGTGCGATCACAGAATGTAGTCTGTGTGCTGAGTCAGCGAGAGGTGAGAAGTCTCTCTTCCTCTTGCCACCAGCACAAGCCCTCGCTACAAAGGTTTATAACCTCTCCGCTCATTTTCTACTTCTATTATACTTCAATATAGTCCTATTCACATTCTCATAATGCCTACTCTACCTCACAACCCTCATAATGATACCTGCCCGGACTACACAGCCCCTGTTTTCCAACCAGCTCGAGACCAGCTTACCGCCTCCAACACCAATCTCTCTGAGGCACTGGCTGCAGAAACCCTCCAGAACTTATGGGAGGCTACTAATATTGCTAACAAGTCTCTCTGGGATAGAGAGATTGAGGACGAGACAGCTGCTGCTGCCGTTGCCGCTGCTGCTGAAGCTCAGGAGGCAAGAGAGGCTGAAGAACTCGAGCTGGTGAAAGCGAGAGAGGACGCAGATGCAACCCTCCGAGAGGATATGAAGAAGAATCGCGCAAAATACCTCACGATTCGTGACCGCATGGTGCCAACTGTCCTCCCCATGCCTGCGTCTAAATCCGTCGTCAAGAAACTCGCTAACTGCCAATACTTCTATCTCTGGCATTTCACCAACGCCGGCCTTACCGATGCTGCCAAGACAGCATCGTCGACAAAAGCTAACCGCCTTACAATGATCACAGATCCAGACGGCACAACATCGTGGGTGCCAGCAACAGAGGTCGATTCCCCCTCTTCGGTCGTTGCAGACAAAGATCTGTGTTTCGAAGACCTCACAGCTGCCACTGGTCGCATTCTGGAGGAGTTTACTCGCCAAAACTGGCCTCAAGATCGCACCAACATGTTCGCCGGTTTCTGGTCTGAATGCCAGAGACACCCCTATCGTACAATGCCCGACTCACATGGTCTACACAAACGAGCTTTGCTCACCTACCAAGACGAAGTCCGTCGTGCTTGGTACGACGCAGTTTTGAGCGATAACGAAGCCGCAACTTTCAGTCTAATACCCTTCAACGAAAGTCTACTCAGCGAGACATACGATAAGGTCTACAAGAAATGGCGAGAAGAGCAGGATGCTCAACTGGATCAGACGGTATGTCACCCTCGCTTTCTTCCAGACATCAACTTACCAGTTTTTCTTTATATCTGCTTTTCTATGCTGTCCAACAACGACTTTTCTATCTATTCTATCTATTCTATTCTATCTATTCTATTCTATTCAATTCAATTGGCAACAAATTCTATCTATCTATCTATCCACCGGCCGTTCTATTCTATGCTATAGAGGCAACGCCTCCTCAATTCTGATCGCAAAAATTACTCAACCCGTGACCGCTATAATCATCGACGCCGCACTCCTTCCCCTCCGAGGCGAAATTCACATCGATCTCCTTCTCCCAAACACACTCACCGTCACTCCAGATCACAATCCCCTCATGGTGGACGGTTTTTTCGGGGTGGCACATCTTCATACAGCCCCACATGTGCCATCTGCTTGGGGCTCCCGTCGCCAGAGCACATTCTCAGGAACTGTCAGAGGACGAAGCTCTGGGACAACTCTACACCCACGTTCTGCGAACGCCGAGGGATCGAGTTCGTGGCAAAGAATTCGGGGAAAGCCCTATGTTTCGACTGGCAACGTGGTCGTTGCAAATCCTCATCTCACGACGATCGGCACATCTGCTCAGGCTGTGGTTCAACCAGCCACGGCGCCTGCGCTTGCCCTCGAGCTCAAGCGTAAATCGATCACTTGCGTGTACAATATCAATACATGGGCTAATTTACTCCTCGACACCAATCTCCAAGCCAAATACCCTCGTCTCATCCCAGGCTTCCGAAGCGGTTTCTATATGGACTTCCCAACAATCTCCTATACCCAAACTCCTCCTAATAAACTTTCCCTGGATGAACATGCTGATCATTTCAATGACATTCTCGCTTCCGAAATCGCTAAAGGCCGTTACATTGGGCCCTTTTCGAAATCTTCTCTGGAGGATCTTCTCGGTCCCTTTCAATCATCTCCATTTTCAATCATCCCGAAACCAAACAAGCCTGGAAAATACCGCCTTATCCAGAACTTCTCATTTCCACTCAAGCCATCGCCCCAATTCCCAAATTCTTCGGTTAATTCTTTCACCTGCGCATACAATTTCCCATGCACGTGGGGCTCTTTTACGGTGGCATGCTTCCTACTGGGAAATCTCCCTCCGGGCTCTGAGCTGGCGACAAGAGATGTATCCGAAGCTTACCGCACCATACCCCTTCATCCTTCGCAATGGCCGGCTGGTGTCGCACAGACCAAAGACAACAAATTTTTTGTCGATACCTGCGCCGCTTTTGGAGCATGCCCTTCAGGTGGTGTCTTCGGGTATCTTGCTGATGCTCAATGCGACATTTTTCGTTCTCGAGGCATTGGCCCACTCACCAAATGGGTCGACGACCACCTTTTCACCAGAATCCTTCGCATTCACCTCGAAGAATACAACAAATTTCGTCGCCGGTGTGCCAATTTTGTGGCAGGCTTTGGGGGTCGTCATCACTCAGGCGGCCGTATCTGGTATGGAGGTGGCTCGACTGCCGACGCCTCTCTACAAGAGTCCGACGAAGACTACTCATTCCCGCTCTACGATCTATCAAATTCTAGCAAACGTTCTTCTCATGACTTGTATGTCCTGACGCTATGTGTTTTCTCCCACTAGCTAATATATTCTAGACAATTCACCTACAACTTTGATGACATCGAAGCACTGTCAAACGATCTTGGTATCCCCTGGGACAAAACCAAAGATCAACTCTTCAATCCATCTTGCATCTACCATGGCTTTGTATGGGATCTTATTACACGGACAGTATCCCTGGACAACTCGAAATCAAAGAAATATTTGGCCGCTATCAACGAGTGGCTCTCGAAGGAAGAGAAAACATATACCCTTGAAGAGGTTCAGAAACTGTATGGCAAACTTCTCCACACCTGCAACATTATCCCCCGTGGACGAGCTTACCTCACCGGCCTTGAGACAATGTTGGGATTCTTCACGACTGACCGTCCTTTTTCTCGGAAGCATGCACCGCGATCAGTCACACCAGACCTCCATTGGTGGAAACTCATATTCTCCAAAGAACCACTATCACGCCCAATTCCTCTCCCAGTCGTGCTCAAAGATCTCCATGCGTTCTCAGATGCTAGCTCAGAGACAGGAATCGCAATCGTTATTGGAGAACGTTGGAGAGCGTGGCGATTACTCCCAGGGTGGAAAACCCTCAACGGTGACAAAGACATCGGATGGGCCGAATCGGTCGGGTTTGAGCTCCTCGTTCGTACCATTCTCAGCTTCGGAGAACAGCACCATCCCTTCAAAGTCCACTGTGACAACACAGGGGTTGTCGAAGGATGGTGGAATCAAAGAAGTCGTAATACTGCCATCAACGGTGTCTTCAAAGGCATACAAGTGCTCCTTGCATCCAAGAACATGTCTGAACATGTGTTCACCTCATATGTCAACACGAAGTTCAATCCAGCCGACGCCCCATCAAGAGGCAAATACCCTCCCTCGTCTCTCCTTCTTCCACCAATCGACATCACTCCCGAGCTTAGGCCATTCATTATCAACTTCGACTCTCCTCACACATCTGAATACGGACACAGACCTCTCCCAAAACCAGCCAATTCAGCAACATTACGCGATTCAAGTGC
Source organism: Crepidotus variabilis (assembly GCA_015657495.1). Lineage (NCBI taxonomy): Eukaryota > Fungi > Basidiomycota > Agaricomycetes > Agaricales > Crepidotaceae > Crepidotus > Crepidotus variabilis. The sequence continues at coordinate 72,189 of MU157936.1, forward strand.
CAAAAACACCATCAATAGCTCGCGTTTCAACGACGAACTTCAGAAATTTGAGTTCAGAGACTACAAGAGGCTCAAATACCTCCAGTAAACGATTCAATGCCCCACTTCCTACTCGTAATTCTGTACAAGGACGTCCATACCCACCTCATCTCCCACTCAAATTCTCAATTCTTCGCCCACACTGTCCGGCTCAAGATCGTCTGGCTGTCTGGAAACCACTTCAATCCAGGCGTAGCTTTTCAAACTCGCCTTCGTTAATCATAGACTGCGAAGACTCGGCCCGCATATCCACGGTCATCGAGGCTCGTTGGGACAAATCAACTCGCGAAACATACGGGTCAGGTCTTCTCACTTTCCATTCTTGGTGCGACTCCCGGAATGTTCCGGAACTCGAACATTGTCCTGTATCTCATATCACCCTCATCACCTTTATAGCAAGCTGCAGTGGTTCTTATTCAGCTTCAGCACTCAGGAACATGGTGCATGGTATCCACGCCTGGCACACGTTACATGGTCAACCTTGGTCAGTTGTCCGGTCTGAATTGGATGCAGTGTTAGGAGGCGGCGGAAAACTGGCTCCCATTTCGTCAAAGAAGGCTCCTCGACCTCCCGTTACGGTTGAAATCATCAAGGCTGTTTATCAAAAGCTTAATCTCAACACACCCCTCGATGCCGCCGTGTACGCGTGTCTCACTACTATCTTCTGGTCGACCTCACGAGTCGGCGAGTTCACTCTCCCATCTCTCAAGAGCTTCGATTCTCAACTGCACATCAAACGATCAAACATCCGTCAAGGTTTTGACCGTAATAACCTCCAAGTCACCATCTTCCACCTACCACATACAAAGTGTTCGCCAACTGGTGAAGATGTTTATTGGGCCTCTCAAAGTGGTGTGGCGGACCCCAACGCCGCCCTGAATAATCATTTGCTGCTGAATAACCCTTCAAACGAGGAATTCCTCTTCTCTTACTCAAGCAACTCAGGCCGCCACCCACTTACCCGCAATTGTTTTCTCACAAGAATCAACAATGCCCTGTCATCATCAAATCTCCCGCCTATTCAAGGTCACAGCCTTCGCATCGGCTCTGTACTCGAATACCTTCTTCGAGGCATTCCTTTTGATGTTGTCAAATCACTAGGACGTTGGTCATCTGAGGCATTCACAAAATACCTTCGCGAACATGCTATTGTCATAGCCCCATATATCCAAGACTCGGCTTTTCAAGAACGTTTCTTACAATACACAATGCCTCCAGTGCGCTAAGTCTATTTGTGAGTCTCGCCCTCCTCCTAATGCGGGGGAGTTCAAGCTTCGCAACACGCGTCGTTGGGCTCTCCTCTATTTCCGGGTGTGGTTGCTTACTTGCCCTCCACTACATTAGATTCCAAACTATACCCGGCTATCATCTTGAGCCGAAATGAGTGTAGACACTTGTTTCCTGCCCATGCCTGACATCAGAGATGTTAGTTTTCTTCTATTCAAAGGATTGTTGTATCTAGCTTGCCCATCAAATGTGTCTATATATAAAGCCTTTGAGCGCATCACGACACAGACTTCGCTTTCTATACACTCAAGGAGCCCTGTTCACAACGTTCCGCAGTGCGTTTTCTATGAGCGCAATGCCTGAATCAGCTATGATCATCCAGCTGATTGTGACTCACACAACTCTGTCCTTCCCGTTCTCCGACACGGAAGCCATTATGCTGGCAGTTTCAAGAAAAGAGGTACTACCGAGATGTCATAATGTTTTAACTCAAGGTGGTCCCTTGTTCGAGCGTACCTAACTTGTGTCGCATATTGTATACGGTGTCAGCTGTTGGGCATGTTGCTTGTTGTACATGTCTCCAAAAGACAATTCAATGTCATCTAGTACTGCTCATGGTGGCTTTTATATCACGACAGGGACTTCGGAAGTCTTGAGGACTGAACAAAACCCTGCTGAGGCAAGAGCAGCGAACATTCAGGCTGAACTGCCAAATCTCATCGTCTGTGTGTTTTTCCTCATCGTTTGGGCGAAAAAGTGCTCACAGACCTTTGCATTTACCCAAGCATTGATTCATGTGTGTCTAAAGTACCAGACAAGGTGAAGTGGAGGCTCTGGTATTTTTTCTTTTTCTTTGAGTTTCGTGAATTATCTCTATTTTCGGAACACGAAAAAATTGATGGCGCAAGAATTTGTGAAACGGCTGTAGGTTATTCAGGTATAAAACGAGCATGTGCATCTGTAGGTCGAACCAAACGTAAGTTCCAACTTGAATATCCTTGAGGAATGAAGAGAAAAAGATACATTCATCCAAGTTCCTCTATATTTTTTCCACTTCCCAATCATTTCTATTTCTTATGGAGACACGCACTTTAGCTTTTGAAAGACACGATCCAGCTCTGCCACTTTTGGAGCAAAACCTTTCACAGGTTCTTTGATAGACACCTTCCTGATTTGTGAGTCCTGCACTTTTGATTGTTATGGACACCACCCTAAGATTATGGTACCTGGAGTCTATAAGTCCAAGCTGAAATTTAGATTAAATTGAAGTAGTGTCATTTTCGGGACTCGATAACGTTGGACAAACAAGGGTATCTTCGGCATTATGATTATGTAATTATGTGTACGCGCGACTTGCGAAACACGAAACTAAGCTCTATCACTTCTGAACCTAGGTCGATATGGCATGGTGGAATCTTACATGGAAGGTTACTAGCATGAACGTAATCACGTTGAGTTGAGGCATGCCCAAACTCAGGTCAGTCATTTTGCTATCTTCCAGTTTCTGCGTTGAACCCGAGTCGGAGTCAGCACGAAGGCTTCAATACGTCGACAAAAATCAAGGTGGTGCCCCGCCTCTGCACGCCACTTAGCGGTTTGTGGAGCCATGTTGGAGGTTACATTTAGCGAACTTGGGCCATGAGATCTCGTATGGCAATTCACCTTGGTTGCTCCTTGACAGTCATGCCAGGTCCTAAAAGTTGCAAAAGTAACAAGAAAAGCAGCTGGCCCGAGTTTTCCTACGGAAGAGAAAGACGTATTTCATGACCATGTTCCGGATATCAAAAATGCAGAAGGGTGGAACGCTATCATCAATCGTTGTGCGAAATTTTAAACCTGCCAGGCGAGCTGGAAGTTTTTGCGACTTTTTAAGACTTAGGGATGACATGAATTCTACTTTAATAGAGCTCACAAGGCCCAGTGGGTTGAAGAAAGTTCATTAGAATTCCAGAATATTTATGATCAGCCCAACGCCGCCTGTCAAACAGCCGGGGATAATTGGAAACTCGAAGGAGGAATCGTAGGGATCGTTGCCAAAATGTGCATTGATTCTCTTCTGCGAGACAAACTATTCGAAAAAGGTGCGTAGTCCCACATTTATTTATTTTTACAATCTTCACGGCAAGTAACGCATCTGCTTCTCTCAGGCATTTTAGCCTTGATTATCCGTATGTTGGACATCAACGAGACTCGACATGTGGCTCTACTTGCTTTGAGCACCATCACTCAGCATGGGGGTATTCATGCTCTTGGCAAAATTGCCGTGAGGGCCCCTCATTTTATCATACTCATGCGTGACCATCCCGATGATGAGAAGATCGCTGAACTCGGCCACTGCACCCGTGTAGTCACAGAAGGCGGCGAAAAACCTGAACGACCCGATCTACCACACAACTTCGATATGGTCGAGGTTCTCAAATCATTATCGAGACAATCAAACGACCCCACAGCTATCCTCGGGTGATTATCGAGCGTGCGGTCGATCTGTTTACTGTTGCGACGCTCCATGCTTCAAAATCATTCGAGGCCTACCCTCCAGCTATCAAATTCCTCGTTGCCGGAATGCGAAGCAAAGACTGGCCAATCAGATGCAGCTGTCTGGGTGCGATCTTGCACTTGCATCATCTCAACGCCAAAAATGACACAGGACAGCTTGATGCAAGACAACTTGCGGATGCTATCTCGAGAGGTATTCCGGAGTACCTCAATGTCATTCCTCTAGCCTACGGGGCTACGCAAGGCGAAGTCTACTTGATGATTTCTTGTCAGTCCGAATTCCGAGAAGCGATTATGACATGCGCTAGAAATAAACATTATATCCTCTGGGTTTGAAACTCTCAATCTTGATTTTGAAAAGTGAATACTCGATTTCGGAAGGTTGGCTGGTCTCCGACGGCTCTAATGGAAGGCCTCTTGTGGCCGATGGCGGTTTCAAGGTATTCTCCGAATCTTTGCCGCACGTAACCAAGGCAGTCCCAGCAAAGCAAAAACCCGAAGAACGAGATTTCGCTGACATACACGACATTAAGTATTACATCATGAAGCAGCGGTTTTCTGACGCAATCGCACATGCGAACAAAGCACTCCAACGCAATCCTCAGCAGATGAATTTTCATTACGCAAGCACGCGATCAGCGAACGTTGTCTTGGGGCTGAGGGCCGCGAAGAAGGGGTTAAAGTATTAAATGACGCAAGGGGCTGTCCAGTATGCGGGCGATGTGGGGTTGAAAATATTGCAAAATTTTCCGAATGCAAGGGATCAGAAGGGGGAGGAAGGGATTCCCTTCTTGATGAGTGCGATCGAGGACGCCAAGATTTATATGGAAGAGGCATCCCCAGACAATCGACATATGAAGAATATAGGATATTAGTATGTCTTGCTAAGTATCCTCACCCGAGAACAGTTCAGTCCTCATGGACATCCTATCGACAAAATATACAATGAACAACATCTATAACCATATTTCTTTTATAAATTCAGTATCCTCTTCCACGTCCAATTTGGTTCATGCTATGTCAATCGCGATGTGCAATTGCATCTCTGACAAGAGCCGTAGCGGCGTCTGAGCGAGGCGTGATTGCACATTCAAATGGCATTGGGTGGCTGTACCAACATCAGTTTCCTGGAGAAGGGTATTCCAACTTGACAAGACTGACCTAACGAGTGATTGGGTATAGGCTTGATTCACAGGGATGTCATTTCCCGCAGCATCCTTTTTCTTGCGAATGTCGAAGGTAGCGAGAACATTGATGATAGTCAGCCAGACTGTGGCTCTGGCAAGATGACGGGCTGGACAAATCCTGGGATGCAAAGAATTATTTAAGGTCAGCGTTCGATGAATTATCATCCGGCGATGACATTCCCTACCTGCGTCCAAATCCAAATTCATAGGCAACGTCATCATCGTTCAAAGTCCCATCTGGGTTGAAAAACCGCGACGGATTGAAAGTTTCCGGATCGTCGTATTTAGCTGGATCGCGAGACATACTCCTAGGTGAAGGATTATATATCATCATTAGTAATGCCCATTAGAGACAAATCCAAGAGTCGCATACCAAATATTCGCTATCAAGGCTGTACCTTAGAACAAATCAGAATTCTCTTTGAACAAGTTTTGATAAAACAGCAAACACCTTGTGGGATGTAATAGCCTTCATATATGTCTGCCTCGGTAGCAGTGTGAGGAATAGCCAGAGGCGTAATAGAACGCCAACGAAGAACCTCCCTGACGATTGCTTCGGCGTATGGCATTGAGAACCGATCCTCGAAAGTAGGGAGCCGATCTCTTCCAACAACTCGATCTATTTCTTCTTGAGCCTTAATTTGAACTTGATAGTTGTTGGCCATGGCATAGAAAAAGCTTTGAATTGAAGCAGGACTCTGCCAAATGCAATGGATATCAATACCAGCAAGTTTGATTTTGAAGCGGTGAAGTTTGGCGTACAGTATCTGCACCACCTGCGTACATGGTTGCACAGACGCACTTGATATCTTCCAATTCATTTTCTGAGCGACAGTTCTCCAACATATCAGCTGCAACGCAGCGTCGCTCGTCACCTGTCCCCTAATTTTACATTACGAGTTTAGCATGGGATAGCTCGATGAATTTGCTGAGTCTGCTCACGAACCATTTTCCGTTGAACAGCTTGCACGGGGTCATTCTTCATTTGATCTGTGAGTGGCCTGGTATCGCGCGCATAATTCTTGAATTCAGCGCATCCAGGGAACCACCTGGGAAGGTACCGAAGTGCAGATATTGTATTGACAAGGAAAGTGCCCGGAAATAGACCATAAGTGAGCCTTTCCATCGCTTTTTCAGCAATCATAACGAAATGATCGTCCTTGGCTTGTACGTCGTGCCCATACATCGTCGCCATGATGATGGCTCCAGAAGCACTGAATTGAGAATGAGAACATTCCCTAAGAGAAAACCACTGGGCCTTACTGTCGAATGTGGCTCATGAAGTTACTAGGACTCTCGAGCAGCTGCAGCAGCATGTCGTGGACTTTCTTCTCTTGCGTTGCTTGGTAGTTGGGAATGACCTCAGGCTTGAGGTATTGGTGAAGCAAGCGGCGGTGGTTTCGCCACACAGTTCCGTACGGCTTCAGCGCTGAATTAAAGTCCCAACCCATCCTATCCGTAACCGTGTGAGCTACTTAGCGAGACGGAAATCCGGGTTGAAGACATACAAGTCTACCATGGCAGCGTGTGGTCGACTTGAGTAGTTGTTTGATCGTTTTTCAAAAAGCTCAATTGCCACTTCGAGTTTGTTGACGACAATGAAATGCTGGTGTAAAATTCTGAAGTATGTTAGGTCACCTTTCTCGAAATTCAGCTCATTTCGGATAAATGGATAACTCGACATCTCACCGTAGACTTTGCTCCACTCGTTGAACAAGAACCATTGGTTATTCACCGGTATATCGGTCATGTTACCTGCTATCCAGCTCTGAGCGGGCGGCCCAGGAGGGTAAGGTAGCCGAAGCGTAAAGAAGAAGGATTTGAACCATTTTGACCTAATGAGACCCCATACAGCAAAACAGAGGCCCACTTCCGCGATGATCCAATTCGAAGAAAAGCTGTTCATTGAGTGGATGAGATACAAGATTAGACGAAGCAGAAATTGTTTTTTTATACCGACCCTCCAGGCAAAAACTTCCGGGAACATCAATGTGATCCCATCACTTTAGTGCTGGCAATTATGAATTATATTTGGGCTTGACGAGGGTGGGCGAGAGAAATTTTGGTCCTGGATTTGGGATAGTACATTCTCTGCTCCCCTCGATTTTTTAAACATGATGTTGATCATGTGGTAGAAACAAACAGTATAAGAGAACAATCATACCCAGGCCACCAGTGCTATCCGAGCCACTAAGAGGCACTAAGGGTCGTTTTGGCGGAGAATAGGTCCTGCATGAGTACTGCCTTCCAAAAAAAATATCGAAGATGATGTAGAGTCATTGCCAGAGGAGATGTATCGAGAAGATAGCGAAACAGACCTTGGAGTACTACGTGAAGCGCTTAAGCGAGTGAAATCTTTGAGACTGTCCGAATCAACTTTGTAAATGTATTACGACTCTGGTTGTCAATAACTGCATTGGGTTACCCATAAAAAGGAGTGCACCGAGGTACAAATCTAAGCTAAGAGTGAATATACGGTTTCTACGGAGGATCGATATGTTACTGACCATTCACGCGAAACAGATCATACGACGTTCAACAGTGTACTCCATTGCATTTATCTTCTTTCTTCGCCAGTTTAGTTGAATTTTTGTTAATCGCGATGTGGTGAACAAGACTCATTGGATTCGTAGGGGTATGACGCTTATATTACTTGGTATCCCAATTTTCGCGAGAGGCCCAGGAGGATAAGGCAACCAAGCTCAGAGAAGAAGATATCGAACCACTTTAATGAATGCCCCGAGGCAGAATGCCATTTCTGCGACAATCCAGTGAAGAAAAGTGGCTCGTTGAGAGCATCTGGAAGGGAGAATAGATAATGTGGAGTTTCCAGTCATGTATGTCAATTGTAACGTCCAGTCTCCGACAGGTTTCAGATGCACTGCACCTCGTTCAGTCTCAACAAGACGGTCGATTTGTCAAGGTTTTACGAATGTTGTCTCCTGATAGTTCGAAGAAGCATTCACCGTCACGGTGGCATGGACGGGTCACTGGACTGACGATCGTCAGAGATAACAATATTTGTAATAAAAAGGTTATCTATCATGAAGTAACATTTGCAGTTACCGATAACCAACCTGCGGCCGCTTGAGTGGATAAGCAAGTGTTACTTCCCAACTGCCTTTTTGAGATAGTTTGCAAAGTAGTCCCAGGACAAATTCGTAAGGTACGTCGTAACCTACTGTGTGATGGGCTTTAATGTGGTTGGAGATTCTTGAGAGCTTTTCAATAATTTGGTTGGATGTCGTGCGAATGCCGCTCACGCCGTGTCTCATCGTGGGACTCACGCCCAAGAGACCTGCTCTTGTTTCTTTCTGTTTTCCCTTCTTGATACATGCCACTGACCAAGTTCAGCGTCGGACGTCCACAGCAAATAGCACTTCTATTCTTCATTTGAGCTTTACCAGCTTCAAACTTTCAATGCCAAAAGTGAATTCGAGTAAAATTCGTTAACACAGCATCAAATATTCCCAACAAATTGACGAAATGGCAGAATTGACGTCACGATCTGATTTGGTACACCACGGAGTGTGCAAACACAAACCTCTCTTGGATCGCAACCATGACAGATTTCGTTCGCCGTCTCGTTTCTGGAAATAAGGCTCGTTTTAAAGACGATGAGCTAGATCTAGAACTCGGTATGTAGAGAAGTTTTGCTCTAATGCAAACAATCTAACTAGTTCTATGTCTTTTTAGATCTTGTATATGTAACAGACCAGATTATCATAATGGGATACCCAGCGGCAGGTATGGAAGGCCTCTACCGCAACCGTCGAGAAGATGCGATACGTTTTCTCGAACATCGACACGGAAATAATTTCTGGGTGTTCAATTTTTGTCCTATCAAAGAGAACTCTTATGAGTCGTCAATCTTCGGAGGAAGGGTAAGCCGATATCCGTTCCCAGATCATCAGTGAGTCTTTCCTAGCGTCTGAAACTTAGATTCTTACTTCAAAATACAAGTGCACCTCCTTTGGCAATCATGCCTCTCGTCGCCAGAGAAATCGACGCGTGGCTCAATGGCTCGAGTGAACGAGTCGCTGTGCTGCACTGCAAAGGCACGTTCTATGATCGTTCGGTGTCTCATGTAGCCCTTAACCCGTCTCTGGTTTGTAGCTGGAAAAGGCCGTTCCGGAACGATGGCCTGTACATACCTACTTGCCCACAACAAAGCTTCGCCCCCACAACTACAGCGAAATTACTCAAAGAAGGATTGGGCCAAGCAACGTATGGAGAAAACTGTTGAGAGTGTCCCTCCAGACGACGATCCTCAGAATCCTTTAGAGACAACCAAAGTCTCTGATATCGACGGGCTCGCAAAAGACTCTGCCGTAGCAAAGGCGCCAGAAGCCTCAAAGGCATCCTTCACCGATTCGCTCAAAGGTGTACTTGACCTGCACACCGCTAGACGCATGAAACCTGCTTCTGACAAAGAGACTGACAACAGCAAAGAGCTGAAAGTCAAGCAAGGCGTCAGCATCCCCTCACAGCGCCGCTTCCTCTATTACTGGGCTCTCCTATTATCTCATGACGCACCCAAACACATATGGGCCGTTGAGCGTGTCAAAGAACCCTCCCTCAAGATAGCCCCATTTATCAAGAGCGACGCACCTAAACCCAAGATTAGACTTACTCAGCTCAAACTCCGCATGCGAGAAACGTCGAGTATGAAGCTTGGGATCGTCAGAGCGGCTAACAAAGTTATCGAGAAGACTGGGATGGCTAAAGGCCCTAACGCACCTTCGCCAGATGGGAAGGACAGAGAGAAGAAAGACGGAGAGAAATATCCATCGCCGAGGTCGAGTCAAGTTTGGGTATCTCTAGCTCGGTATGACGATCGTCTGGTCGATCTGCTAGAAGAGTGGGAAGTATACACTCGGGACGAGACTGGGAACATGGCAAAGCGAAGACCTGAGTCTGAGCATCTTCGTCGGGGAGAGTCCACAGAAGAGGAAGTTTTGAAAGAGATTTTTTCGAGTGGGAAATGGGATAAAGGCAAGATGGTTCGGAGTTTCGCAAGGTTGGGTATCAGTGGTACTACTGGCGAGGAGAAGGTGGTAGATGAGAAAGTAAGATCATTCCTATTCCGTACTACGAATCCTAACCACTTTATGACCTGTTTATAGGAAGGAAAAATTCACGTTTACACCCTGACGCCACTCTCAGACAAGCGCTGGGAAGGTCTCAAACACGATCTGAGCAAAAACGATGGCAACGATAAGCACGACCTCGAGAAAACTCTTGAAGCCATTGACCAAAACGCAACGGCTGCAGGCGTCTCTCGATCAGAAGCCAACTCGATGTATGATGTTACAACGGCTGGTCTCAAGGGCTCTCCAAACGCCATCGGACAAGGAAGTCTAGAGCAAGGTGTTGTCCTCGACGCAGGCAGAGAGATCAGAGTGAAACTTTACATGGGTCAGGTCTTCATGGGATGGACGTGGTTCATACCAACTTTCCACATGCCGCAACCACCTCCTGCCTCTCCCTCCGACTCTTCGACTCCACCGAAATCGACCCTCAAACTCACACGTGCCGACATTGACTTCCCACTTGGCCTCGGAAGCTCAATCATTGACCTCGAAATCGAGATGGAATGGATCGTACCGCAGCCGTCTCCACTTCCCCAAGCGAACGGTGACGTTCAAGGCCTTGAGGTCGTTGAGCCACCCGTCCGAGCACGGACTGAGGATTCGAAGATTGGTACAGAGGCAGAACCGGAGTCGACGGGGCTGGCAGCTGTAGTTCACGCGGCTACGACTCCTGAGGCAGCTGGCGAGGTGCTCGAAAGCGTCGTGAAAGGCAAACAGGCTGATGATGCCGCTTGAGATGCTAAGACACTGGTCTAATAGTGATCGCCCGTGTCTAAACACTTACCTCTGCTTAAGCTCACACGTATCTTTCATTCAGAATCATAGATCTAAAGTCCTTGAATAATTGATTGGTGTACTTAATCGTGTAAGACAACATGTACATATCTATCAGATACTCAGAGACAATCTATCGTGTAACCTTCCTAAGGCTTACGCGAGTGGTTCATAGTCCAAGAGAAAGTTCTTCTTCGGATTGATATCTAGTAAGTAAACGGAAATGTCTAGACCTCCATCTATGAGGTCTACAAGAAATTTGACCTCGTGAGCCATTACAAGGTGTTGAGGATCCATGTCCGAGTTCACGATCACTTTGGACAGAGGTCGACGTGCCGGCCCCTCCGAATGAGCCTCTGGCAGCATTGAGGAAAGGATAGTCCAGTCACCTTCGGCATTGATGACATTCCAGGTAGCATATCGCAATGTTCGAAGCTGTGGAAGAAATGAAGTTTCGCCTGGACAGTGATACGCTGAAGAGTTCTTCCTCTTCACATGGCATGATTATGCGGAGAGTCTTCAAAGGGCAATGGCAACGATCAATGAGTTGATACAGCGCACTGTATCCGTTCCCTCTGCAAAAGAACTGGAAATTTTCAAGCGAGGGCAGAGTTATTTGTGCCAGAAAGTCATTGGCAGGGCTTGAAAGTGATATCTCTAACGACTTGAGAGCTGGGTGCACTGTATGGTAGGTATCGCTGAAGTTAGGAAGTTGTGGGTCATCAATCCCGGGTGGGAATGTGCGGCATTTTAAGGATGTTAGATACGGCGAAAGGGCGAGTAGACGAGTGAGTTGAAGACTAGTTTGTCGGGTGTCGGTGTCCAAATGTGTTAATCGAGAAAGATCAGAGTTTTTCTCCCCAAATCCGATCTCCGAGATCGAAAGATGAATTGGTGAAAGAAGTGAAAACTTGGTGTTCCCGTTGAAAAGCAACGGCTGATGGGTTGAGTGATCACTCCGTTTGAGGATCAAACAAGCTAACTAGGATGGCCCTTCGTCCAAATCCGATGTGAATTTAGTAAGGCAAGACAGCGCTCGCCCAGGTGCCGAAATGTAAAGATCTTTGCCTGCAAATGATTTTCAATAATTGAAGATTATATTCCAAATTTTTGTCATGATATTCACTGTCCAGGCGAATGGTGAGAGGAAGGATTCGAGAACGTTGAAGGTAGCTCGTGAGTGTGTCTGATTTGGACAATTAACCAGTTCACTCGTCCAACTTTTTCAAGGATTTGAACGATGGAATATCCGGGAGGCAGTACCGAAATACTAGAGAAGCTATTTCGATAGGAAGAAGGTTGACTAATGGGTCATGTTGTTGGTTTATTTCGGACGAAATCGTCCATCGAGGTGCCAGCTGCTGCCAGTTACTCCTTGAAGTTTGCCTTTGCATCGATAATCTTAGCGTCAAAGATAGCAAGAGCGTAACATGTGTCGCAGAGTGTGGTTGCAGATAAATCGTATTTGCGAGGTGGAGAGCGGTGCTGGTGTTCAAAATATGGCGGAATGACGACTCAGACGAGGAAAGATTAACGTCTCTTCGGCATACTCCGGCGGCTTGTTGAGGGCTACGCGAGGTTACACGTTTCTCTACGCGCTCTAAAGATAATTAGTTCATCTTTGTTAGTATATCGGTTAGTACACGCGCCTGTCATTGAGCTTTGCAAGACCGCGCGAAAGCTGGGTTCGACTCCCAGACAGAGAGGAATTTTTATTTTTGGTATGGAGGTCATAAGTGCTTATTGCTGATATTTACAGGAATAATTTTGGGTCGACGGGATCCGACTTTGTAAGAGATACATATCACGTTTATGGAGCAACTAGGATGAAAGTTCCAGCAATAGGTTGTCCCAATCCAGTCGCCACGGCAAATTGAGAGATGTTGAAGTTTTTGATTGGTGTACTGGAGTTGACCAGTGTCTGATCGTTGAACTCTGGCGATTGCTTGTACAAGAGGAAGGCGTACCTGGAAGCAAAATTCAGTACATCGTTGGCGAAACAGTCTCGGCAATTAACCACGACTCACTTATGGGCATCAGACCCTTCCGGAGGGCTCGGCGCCTTCCAGTCGCTGACGGCAGGTGTTTTGTTAACAAGTTGTGGCCCAGATGCACCAAACTCAAAGTAAAAGTTCCCAGCCAAGAAGTGTCTAACTTGAGCCCAAGAGGTATTTTGGGGCGAAGGCGCGTCGGGGTCAAGTACGGTCACGACAAATGGTCCAGAACCATATTCTGGAGGAATTACACGTTTACCGGGGAACGTTACGCTGAAGCTGGGTTGTGTGCTCGTGTCTAGTTGAGCTAAAAGGTCAGAGTAGCATACCAAGACTTTCGACGTGTTTCATACCATTCTTCAACACAGCCATCCCGGCTATGACATCTATAGGGGGCTTTGAAGTATCTGCGAGAAAGACAACATCGAGAAGAGCTTTCGGTTTGAACTCGATCCCAAGAGTATGAGGTAACTGCGACCATTAGGTTTATTAATAGGAACCTGATCGGTCAAGAACAGAACACCACTAACCTTCGCGTTTTTGAACGCCTGTTTAACGGTCCTAAGGCTCGAATCTGCGACGAACTGCAAGGCTAAGAAAGTTATTATCTTTGAGACAATGACCATGGTTGTCGTAGAAGAAGCGTGTTATGTGGAGCGACCGAGGGAAAGCTCAGTTATTTCAATCTGTAAGGAGGTGCGTCACCTACGACGTATTGCGCCAAGGCTGGGATTCACAGCACGAGAGTGATAATTTGAAGCTTCGAGTCTTGGGACGATTTTGGAGGTCAAAGCTGTACTCTACCCCTATTTAAAGTAGTATTTTACCCCTGAGCCGGAGACGCGTCGCGCAACATTCTTGAAGAGTAGCAACTTGGACTTGAGTGGTTATGCACACTTCAGCCCCGTAATACTTTAAATTACAAGTATTACGCAGGCGGAACGGGCGGGGCAACTAAGATGAAAGTTCCTGCGATTGGCTGGCCCAGCCCGGTGGCCTCAGCGAATTGACTGATGTTAAAGGTCGAGATTGGTGTAGTTGAATTAACAAGCGTCTGGCTCTCGAACCCGGAAGGTTGTTTGTATAGTAAGAAAACATATCTGAATATATGTTAGTGTTGTCAGCTTAAATTGAACGTAAGCTCCACTGGTGCTAACCTGTGAGCATCTTTGCCCTGTGTAGGATTCGGGGCTCGCCAATCGCTAATGGCTGGGGTCTTGTTGACGAGCTGGCTATTGGCTCCTTCAGACTCGATGTAGAAGTTTCCAGCCAAAAAGTGCCTGATCTGGGCCACGGTCGGATTCTGGGGAGTAGGAGCATCGGGGTCGACCATGCTCAAGACAAACGGCCCAAGGTCGTCAGCCTTGACCCCCTTATTTTCCGGAGTCGCAACGCTAAAGGTGGGTCGCGTATTGGTGTCTAGCCAAATGATCAGAACTTCCGGAGACAGACGCGCTTTGCAAGGTAAATACCGTTCTTTTGCAAAGTCACTCCTGCGACTACTTGTATGGGAGCTTTCGTTACGTCTGTCTGAAAGATCACTTCAAGGAGAGCACAGGGGTCGAACGTGATCGCGAGACTTTGAGGTATCTGGTGAGTTGAAGAGTGTCGTCAACGAAGATGTCCAGAAGTGTCGGAAATGCGTTACCTTCGCATCCTCGAATGTTTTCTTGACAACTCCAAGGTCTGCATCCTGAGCATTGGCCAGAGTGAAAAAGGCTAAAGAAACGAATGCTTTTAAAGCGATCATGGTCGTAACTGACAACGGGTTAAAGAAGTTCGTAGAGTAGAAAAGAAGGGGTGAGTCTCGGATAAACGAGGAGTATAGATGTACTTCCCTTGAGCCAAGACATTCTGGTTCAGTAGAAGCAAGACGTCCGAATTTTGTCTTCCCCTATGTTGCCCCTATTTTTGAGACGCGTCGCGAGAATATTGGTGGAGAAGATGTCTACAGGTATGACTTGAGGAAGGCGTTTAAGAAAAAAAAACCCCCTCCACGATAGAGCTACGATAGAGCTTACTTTAAAGATGGTCTGACGACCCTGACCATCATCACAATAGCAACGCGTACACAAATCCACGTTGCTGTGACGGCAAACTGGCAGACCCGAAAGCGCGTTTTCCACTCAACTACAACATGCGGCCATTATCATCCTCGCAAATCACAGCCCAACGGGATGCCTGGAGGAAACAGCAGGAAGAAATTGAGAGGGAAGCCGAGAAACAGAAAATGATGCAAATAAATGAGAGGCTAAAGCGGGAGGCAGAATACCGACAAATGATTGAGGAGGCCAAGAAAAGAGAAGACGAGGAATGGCAAGCCAGAACTTCGTGGACGAACCAAGATGGTGCTCAGGCCCAAGCTTCTTCCTCCACAACTGTCATTCCCACTCCCAATAAAACCAAAGAATTCAAGGAGTCTCGGGTCGTTGACCCATTGGACAAAAAAGCAAGGAAAGGCATACCATCAAGGACTGGCAAGAAGTTCGTCTACCTAGTCGAAGATGACATGTGCGTTAGATGTCAGAGAAAAGAGAAAGGAGGTTGTTGCATTGATTCGGGGCACTTTGATCGGATTGTTTTGTGGAGAGGATACGCCAAGAATGAAATCAAGGAACAACCTCTCGTCTCGTGTAACTGTTGTATAAGAGATGATGCTGAGTGCACTTTTAGGAGGGAGAGAACAAGTTTCGGTGTTTGATATGGGCAGGTACGGCTGGTTCGAAGATCGACGAACCAGGCATTTGTTCGGATAATCCATAGGGGCTGCTTGCATGTATTTCGATGGAGCGGCCACCTCCGAGTCAGACATTCAGGGTTGACCACAACGCCCATCTTCCTATTTGTAACGCAGAATCGAGAACTGCTTTCCCGAGGATGTTTAAGCCTGAAGAACCAGCGAGTATAGGCTCCTCTGCGCCCACATCTCCTCAAGAAATATTAATTCGAGTCCGTCGCAATATGGTTCTCCTGATCCCAAGTCTGGTGTTACGCAGACGACGAGCCAGAACCGTGAACTCGCTCACTGCCACCGAGAAGGATGTGCAAACAGCTCCTCTTGTCGGTTAAGATTCTAGCCACATTTATCTGATCCAAGGCGCATCACCTGAAATTTGTCGATACGCCGGCACGTCTGTTGAAAGGTGGCTTGCCTAATCTGTCCCCCGGACCTTCTGGAAATGGAAAGCTCTTCATCCCTGCCACAGGTACCTCTGGATTGGTAGTACAGAGAAAGGAATGAACAACGGAAACAAGTCTGTGCGGGCGATTTATTGCGTCCTGGGATCTACGGATTTGTTCCAGACAGCCCTGTGTTATTATCTCGCCTTAGCACCCGTCATAACCGCTCTATTACAACCAAGGGAACAGAGTCGAACACCTCCGCCTTTCTTTCAAAGTTGCTTCAGCGCGATCGGAATTGTGTTGTGACGGGCAATCCTGGCCCAAGAGGTGCCACCGGTTCTCACCTCATACCACGGCGCTTAGGCACGAACAGTGCAAAAGTTGGGGTGGAGTCGTCATCAGCAAAACCTGATTTTCGGGGGTAGTATCGTATAGCATGGGTCTCTTCACCTGTAGACCTCTAAGAAAATCCATAGCGGACATAGCTTACTATTACTATGTATTTTAAGTGCACATATGGTACTGTGTTTATAAATAACCAGACAGTGGACCCGAAGATCAAAAACTGATGGATCACACAGGGCACCCGATTCAGCCGAAATTAGCCAAATATAGCAGTGCAGACAGGGCAGCCGAAGCAGCAATATATAGGTGTGTGAGACAAACCACCCGCTTCGGGTACAGATGTGCAGACCGCCTTCGGCGCAATCAAAAGCACAATTGGTGGCTTTATTAACACCGCCGGCCTGCCTAGTGAAGGCCGCCGGCGCTTCACTCTAAGATTTTCTCAACTGAAAGACAAGTGCTAGTGTCATGGTATAATAACTAGTATATATGGACATAATTTCATAATTTACTGAAGTTATGGGGCTTATAGACACTGGGTAAAGAGCCGCCGGTGGTGATTCAAGCCTTGCTAGCATTTTTTCAATAAAAATTCACATTTGAATATACACTGGGATATTTCACAAGATGCTGCGTCCAATTGCTTAATCAAAATAAAAGTAATGGTTAATCAATTATCATTGGTTGTTTACATTCACATGTATGACACTGATGGCACCCGCCGGCGGCTCTCTGAAGTATACAGTAAATAGATTTAAGTTTGTCTCTAATGTAAACACATTTTTCTTTCTAGAAATAACTGTGGGCCATAAGCAGGAAAAAAAGCGGTGGAAGAGAAAATGCTGTCAAACAAACTTGGAGATCAACTCAGCCACCGGCGGTGCACTCTATTATTTAGCACCGACGGTGTGCAAAATAGATTTGCAGGTTTTGAAAGCTTGCATGCTTAAAATTTGATCAATTGTGTAATTCTCGGCATTTTTTGCCAGTGTGTTAAGGATAAATACAAGATCTAGCAATAGTTCACATCACCGCCGGCGCTTGGGGAATACAGCCGGCGGTGGATGCAATCCAGAATAACTTGTGTTTAAGAAGAAAATTCAGCCCAAATAGCAGCGCTGTCCGTATGGCACGACTCAGCGGAGCCTGACAATGTACCGTGAGGCACGGCGCAGCGGACTCAGCTGAATGTGACAGTGTTCCGTCTAGCACGGTTCAGCTGAGTCTGCCTCCCAATTAGGGTGGTAGGGTGGTAGGGTGGTAGGTGCAGCTGCTCCCCCGGGCAGCAAAAATGTCGGATGAAATGGTAAATTCGGATGTCTAGGGCTGGATACATTTGGGTTATGTGAGTCGGGCCCGGCGGGTTGGATAAAGTGCATTTGCTATAGTGGTTAGGGGGGAGGGGAACATCATTGGTGGTACAGGGGCTGGGTGAATTCAATAGGAAACAAGTCTCGGGCAGAATAAATAGGGAAAATAAAAACAAAAATAAAAATAGGGTCAAATTGAAATCCGGGTTGGATGAAATGGGCGGGTCAAATGCATGGGCCAAATTGAAATCTCGGGTTGAATAGATATTGGCTGGGTGGGAATAAATGGTTGGGTAAATGTATGGGCCATTTTGAAAGCTCGGGTCAGATTAAATAGGCTGGATGAATTTGAAATCTCGGGTCAAATATATATTGTCCGGGTTGGATTGAACAGGCTGGAGGGGTTCAAAATCTCGGGTCAAAATTAAATGGGTGGGTAAAATCAAAATCCCGGGTCAAATGGATACTGCTCGGTTTGGATTAAACGGGTGGGTAAAATTGAAATGTTGGGTTAAATAAATGTTGCCCGGGTCAGATTAAACGGGTTGGTTGGATTCATATCTCGGG
>MU157937.1:0-26793 GCA_015657495.1 Crepidotus variabilis
GGGATAAATCTAATCAGAAACCCCCTTTCTACCAGAAACCCAGGGTTATAGTCGAAACCCCAGGAAAGTGAAAAATGATGATTGTTCAAGCAGCCGTTCGGCATCAACGCCGAATCTCCGCTGGTCGGCATATCGATTACTTCAACGTACAGCCACGGGTTCGGGAAATTTTACGTTCGCTGTTGCTTCCTCCTCACCACCTTGTCTTCGTGCTCGAAATCTATACCCCCACTACCCAGTAATGTACTCTAGAAGTGCTTACAGGCCCAGAGAGATTGTTTGACCATATTACCTTAGCACAAGGCAGTATTCGCTTCATCATCCCCTAAACGTCGAGGCAGAATCAAGGAGTCTGCTAGTGATGTCTTCATGGTACTACCACAAGCAATAAACCTAGCATTATTGCGAGTCCAGAACAGAGTTATTAGCTCTGTAATATTGTGAGTTGCTCGAAATTGTTATTGTTGATTTGACAGCTCACCACCTCTCTCAAGTATGTTTTTATATCTAAGGGAATAAACACGTTGCGACTTATTCATCACCTTTCGTCTTATCGTCTGCGGTGTCCCTGAAACTAATTTGCGGCTGCTTGAATATTTGCCGGAGCTCTTTATATGGAGGAGAATTGGACTTGTTTTCTTGGTCCAATATGGCTCCGGACGTGCCCCTCAATGTGTATGCTGCTCCTTCCCCACATCTTGCTTACTCGCCCGAGTTTTTTAACAAATTGACTATTGCCAAGCTTGCTGCTCTCGAATTCCCAACTCTGGCGCCTGAAGGCTCTGTCACTCTGACTGAGTTTCTCCCTGAAGTTCCGCGCTCTGCAGCTGCAACAGTTATTCGACCGAATGAAATTCTTCCTAATTATGCCGATCTCGTTGGGGTTACTCGCCACCTCACAAGCAAGTATCAGAACGGAATGCGCGCTGTACGAGTGACGTTTCAATATCTCGAGATTGAATACTGTTACATTTATCACTTCTCGAAGGTATGTGAGATTCTATCAATTACTCAACTTCGTACTAATATTCGCACTCTCAGTTGAACCTCATCCGTTGCATTACTAATAATGCAGGTCCTTCGCAGAAATATCGCCACCTCCTTGGACACCTTATGTCGCCACAGTTCTCACTTGGAGAAGAGGTGCTCCAAACATTCTCCAACGCATCGGCATTAGCACCAATCTCGGGCTTTTTTAATACTTCCTTTCGCCTCTATGACCTGCACTCACTGCTATCGGAGAACTACTTGGAAGAAGACGTCCTCAACGCCCTGCTTGAACTGTCATATTTCCGCCAGTTTTGCCAGCAAACAACAACGAAGAAGATCAACTCACTTATTCTCCCAACTTCGTTTCTTACTGATGCACGAGCTGCATTTGTTCTCGAGCCATGCACTTTTACGACGGAGATAAACAATGTTCGTCGACGTATTACGGAAAGTTCTGTTGAAATGGTTGCAATGGCCTGCCATACCGATAGTCACTTTACCGCCTTTGTTTATCACCTTGGTCACACAAACGTGGAGTACGGTGACTCCTTGCATGGCTCACCACCCTTTGATATTCTACCGATCCTTCAGTGGATATTTGGTGGCTTGGCAGCTCAGTTGATCACTGGGATTGTGAATGGTGTTATCAGGAGACAGGGGCTTGGAAGTGGCGAGGGAAGTTGTGGCGTAGCGTGCCATAACTTCATTGAACGTGCGGTCAATGCACGCCCGGGACTCAACCCTTGGAGTGGTGACAGAGCACGTATTTTCCGTGATGCGGCATTGGAGGATCTTTTACAAGTGAATCACATTGCGTCGTTAAAAGAGGAGGAGTTTCACGAGTGGGTAGTTGCAGCTTTGAGTCAGGTTGAAAGAGCAGATGAAGCCGAGGAACAATCTTTATCAATCGCCGTTGGATTTCGTGACTTTAATATGTATATCCCCATGGTAAGTATTGTAACTTTCAATCTTGATTTTATACAATCCTCATCTGTGTTCTACACTGCAGGACAACCATCCAGTTTGGCAGCTCCAGGGCTATCGAAAATCACTGCTTTCGCAGTCCCTTCAATCGAAGCATACCCAGGCTATCCCGATTGTTTCCATGTTGCGCGTTGTTTCTCCCGATAACAAATCCAAGACTCTACTCCCCTCATTTTCTAAAACGGTTGTGAAGCCACCTCGAACACCCCCACCTGACCGTAAACGTCGTCGTGTTCAACATTCGCCTATCATTGTTTCTCATACGATTAAGCAAGAGTCTCGGGACGTCGTTGATTTGTGTACACCCTCGCCTCCAAGGCAAAAGACATCCTTTTTGGTCTCACCGCCTTCGAAGAAGCCTCGGCTGGACAATGTGGTGAAAACAGAAGAGCTCATCTTAATCAAAGAAGATATCATCGACCTCTGTCGCCCTCCTCGCTCAATCCCTACTGTAAAAGCGGAGTCCCTTCCTCTGGTTGTTTCATCTCGGCAACGTATTGTTGAAGCCGCACCGGGGACAGTCCGTGTTGGATCTGTATTCTCATCCATCGATAGTGCCCGAGATGCAATCTATGCACACGAAGAAAATCTTGGGTTTGTCTGGAAAACCGCTCAAAGCAAGGATGACCAAAACGGAAGGCGTAAGAAGGTCACCTTTCGGTGCAGTCGTTATGGTCGTTACGATCCCACCCACCGCATCGACCTTGATCCCACAGATCACCGGAGAGGAAAATCAAACAAGACAGATTGCCTTGCGCACGTTAACGTTAATCGACTCCAACAAACCGACTTATGGCACATCACACTTGTTGACTGGGACCACAATCATTCCCGCGACATTCCAGAAGGTGCTCCCCTTCGTCGCCCGCCGACTCTTGACCAGAAGAAAGCAATCTCGCAGCTCGCCACCAGCGCTAGCCAGAATTTTTCACGAGGCCAGATTGCAGCTGTACTGAAGACAAAGGATGGAAGGCCTCTCGAGCCACGGCAAATTGGGAACATCATGAATGATGCACGAAGAGAAGCTCGTAATGAAGTTGCACGTCATGGTGGTGATTTTCATGCTATCATTGCAAGCTTACAAGAGAAGTCGAGGGACGGTCATGGCTGGTGCTTCGAAATTATGCTGGACGAGAACTCTGTTGTGACTGGGATTTGGTGGCAGTCCCCCTTACAAGCTGAAATTGCTCGTCGATGGAGCGATGTTCTCATCACCGATAACACTTACAACCGCAATCAGCTGGGATACCCACTCAACATTGGAATTGCAATTGACGGCCACGGTTCATCGCGCAATATATGGTATGCTTTTCAAGCTACCGAGGATCGTGCGCATTTTAGCTGGGTTCTCCGATGTCATCTTAACAGCACCAACAACCAACACCCTGAGTGTCTCATATCTGATCGTGATCGTGCTCTTATTGCGTCAGCACTCGAAGTCTTACCTCTTTCCGAACATTTCTTCTGTATCCACCACCTAGAGGGGAATGTTGACAAAAACCTTCGCCGACTTATTCCTGGAGGAGAGTGGCCACGATTTAAAAACGCTTTTTGGGCAGCTTATCGTGCTGTTTCGCCAGCAGAGTTCGAGCGGTTGTGGGATGAGATGACGAGGCAATATGAGTCGGCAAAGAAGTATCTTGACGAGGAGTTATTCCCTTGTCGAGCTCAATGGGCATGGGCCTACACTGCCTACAAATTCACATGTGGCGTGAGGACAAATGGTCGCGTCGAGGGAGAAAATCGTGTCAACAAAACAATTGGAGGGCCAAAGAAATCACTCAAGCAGGTCTTCGATGGCTTGAATGAGCGGACGGATGGTCAAGGTGTAAACGAGATGATCAAAGTTCGCGATGTATGTTTTTCATCCGAGTCTACGTAGCATTGATCTTACTGAAATTCTTTTTTTTCTACAGTCATTGCGCCGTCAGCACCCAACGACAATTGAAAGAGTTTTTCCGGGGCCGCTGCAAATCATCCGTACACATGTTGGACCCTACGGCCTTCAAGTGTGCTTCAAGCAGATGCAAGAGAGTGTCTATTATCGAACAAAGGTTCTCCAGCTTCCTGAAGGCATGCATGATTGGGTAAGTCTACATTAAATTAATCATCTCGTCTTGAATGATCAACTTACTATTATTTGCTTAGACCCAGTATGCCGTACAGGTAGATCAGCATGCGGGCTACAATTGGCAGAACAACGAAGAAACAGTGAGTCTGAATCAGCCACTCAATTCTTTGTACTTAACCCTAATGCATGTGCCAGCACATGATGAACACCTTCGAAAATGACGAGATTCATATTTCAACTCGGTGGTTAATCCGATTGATACGAGATCGAGGCCTCAGCGTCCAGCATCTATATCGAGTTGAAAGTATTGGAGGACAATCGTTGCATATGATTGCCATTTTATCGGACGGAAACTATGCATGCGATTGCTGCATGGGAACGAACCTTGGCTTACCATGCCGTCATTATTTTCAGGTTCTCAGCTCGATGCCTACTTTGAAGTTTAGCCTTGGGATAATACGTCCACGGTGCGTGATATATTGCTATGAAATAACATCGCTAAGTGAGGAAATAGATGGTATCAAGATCAAAACCTTGAACTTGGTCAGATCCCTGCGGTTACTGCCTGTGAAGGACAAGCACCTCGTCCGGAGCAACTACTTGGAGTCGATTCCAAATTACAAGCTCTTATTATGCCGAATCCACTGCATTCAACAAATCAATCCCCCAACCCAACACCTACACCAACACAGACAGTTCCTGCTCGAACTGCATTCCACGAAGCCAATGCTGCCCTCTGACCATTGATAAATGGAGTCCAGACTCAAGAGCAGCTTGATAACCTCGTGAATGACTTAGCAGAGCTCCAGTACACTAATCATCTTCTAATGTTGGACTGGTTTGCTGATTTTTCTCCATAGTTCTGCCCGACACCGAGAGTCAGAAGCTGAACAAATCCGCGAACCTCCTATTCAGAACCGAAAGGGACGCCCTCGAAATAAGAGGTTGACTGGTGCATTAGAAGGGCCGGCACAGGGTGGTGGTGCACGAGCAGCTGCTCGAAACGGCGGCCGTAAATGTGGTCTGTGCCGTGAGGTAGGCCATACTGCCCCTCGCTGCCCACTCAACCAGAATATTCCGTAAAGTACAATAGTTAGTCAAACTTACAGCCGAATGTGTGCTCTTGATCAAGCCGGAAAAACTTTTCAGTCGGAGCTTGAACTCAAAAGATCGAAACCGGGTTCTCAGTTTGCAAGTATCAGAAACCCTCAGGAAGGGGGTTTCTGATTAGATTTATCCCGCCGTAGGTGCCGAGTAATTAATGGTGAGCACCAGAATTACTGAAATAAAACACAAGCCCCGCTTTGAAGAGGCTGAGGTTACCATAAACTATTTAATATTGTTATTTGGTGCTGGGATCAAGCTGGGGTACATCCCTTCGAGCAAAAGAACTTAAACGTGAAATTATTGTTTAGTCAATCGCACTCTCAATTATATTTAAAACAAATTCAATCTCTCATTGTTATACAGTCCAGTAAGGAGGCCCAAAGGGCCGACAAAGGGGTCCAGGGCGCAGCCCGGCAAGCTGTTGGCCCAGCGAAGCAGGTGGATGAGCGAAGCGAAACCGCCGTCGCGTAGCGCCGGGCCAAAAAGCTTGTCTTGCTTCATGATGCAACGATTTAGTCCGCCATTAGGCGATCGTAGTATTGCCTGGAACCAAAATTTCAGTATTTTCCTTCCCAGCATTACTAAACTCCTTCAATAGCCAAGTCACAAGTCATACCCACAAATGAAATTAGAACATACAACGCCGGGCCATTGATGGAACTTGAAGTCGTCTGGACGCGATGGGCATTTCACCCACAAGATACGATATCAAACGCATAAGTATATTCATATTAGACAATAGAAGTAAGGTGGGTATGCATAATTCCAGTGATGAACAAAGTAATGGTCAAAAGGACAAACCAGTGTGATGTTAAACGAATGCCTTCTCAGATCGCACCCCTAATAGCAATTTTCCGATACCTCTCCTCGAATGCTTTGGTGAGCTCTGATGACATTGCTTTACAGTCCAGGATCTTCTCAGAGTCGGGGCTGTTAGGGTTTGTGAAGAATGCGCCGACCTTGTGGTCGATCAAAAATGTCCGTGCATCTTCGAGGGTATCAAAGCCGAAAGTGCGTTGCAAGAATGGGAGGGGTGCTGTGCGGTATCTAGAGAAAACATGTTTTTGTCATTATGTTTCTGGAAGTAGACACAGAGAACGTACGCTTTAGCCATAACCATCAATCCTTTCACTCTCTCCCGATCAATGAAATGATCCATGATATACGGGCCCATGAAAGGCGCCGTCATATACAACTGACACAGCTTGTGATAGTTTCCCATCGCCAATGCCCGTTGCACCTCAAGAGCATGAACAACTGCTGGATCCGCTTTCTGATGATGTGTTAGCTGACCTACGTATAGATTGAGTTCTATGATGAGAATAGAACGAAGGTAAGCACGAGAACGGGAAGTCAGATATAGGTCTGGATCTTGGAGATCTGTGGGTAGACGAACCGCTTCGATTCCGGCCATGTAGAAACATGAGTATCCGGTACGCCGTGAACTCTTCGACTTTTCCCGGTATACCCAGATCATAGAGAGTCTTTAGAGTCGCTTGACATTGGTTATATTCCACCATATCGTTCTGTGAAGTAGGACGGGGTTTAGTGTGGGTTCGGCGACGGCAAGAAGTTAGAATGAGGGGATGCATGATGAAGGGCATGCCGGGACGACCGTCCGAAGATGCTGGGCAAGCACGAAAAGAGAACAGAAGATAGTACTCACACTCTCCAAAGCAATTCTTGCATGGATCTCATATACTTGTACCGTAAACTCATTTTTGATTCGTTGCACCTGAAGAACGACATCAGTTTCAAATCTACTGGGAATATAAACCCAACAAAACTCACCGTAAGGTCCTGCCGCAGACTCTTCAACTGATTACAAATCCAATTATACGAAGTCGCGAACTCTTCTTTCTTCTTCCACCTCATCTTGAGCTCAGTAAGAGTCCGTTGAAGAACCGCATACGGACGAATAGTTTCTGGTTTGGGTTCGCTGGTTAACCGAAGATAGTCTTTGAAAAGTTCTTGAGATGTGCCAACGATTGTATACCGGTCCCATCCTATCACATTCTAACATTCGAGATCAACACATCAACGAAATGCGAGAACGGGAAATGAGTCAACGACTAACCGGATCTCCTTCTGGCTCGTCGTTCCCGGAATACACAGAACTTGACCTAGTAGTACCCGAGTTATTCAATGATCGATTGCTTTGATAATGTTGACCATGTTGGCCGAAATTTCCATTGTTGCCCTGTTGATGATAATTATTGTTCCCCTTCCACGACGACGCATTCTGGTGACCAATCCGCAGATGCTTCGTCTTCTCTAGTTCGTGCTCACGTTGAAATCGCTCTGCTCGCTTGTTCAGAGCAAGTTGATCACCATAGTCTGTAGTTGAGGTATAAGGAGAGTTCTTGCCGGCTAATTTTTTGGCTTTCTTGTTTGTGTTGTTTGGGGCATCGAAGCTTGGATCCGAGGGATGTCAGGTCGGCGCTGGAAGATGTGGATGAGAGAAATACGTACCTCTTGCGCTTCAAGTTATTGAAAGTAATCGCCGGCTTTGGCAACAGACTTGTGTCCCAGATCATATCATATCAGCATAACCAAAACGACTGGACGTGCCTCATCACCTTTTCAATTGCACCCCAGCCCAGTCTGTCGTCCAAAGAGTATGCGCTGAGAAAGCTTCACCTATTACCTGTTTCAATTCAGACTGTACGTCTACTCTATTCGCATCTGTGATTTGTCCAAGGCATTTCGCTACCCATTCTCTGTTAATATAACAAGTGAACAGTCATTTTGGTGAACGATTTAAACAGATCATCGATCTATGGGAATTTAAAACACGAACTTTAGCTGTGGGGGCCATGATTCTGAAGACATTTGAGGTACTGGGTATTTGATGAAGTTCAGTAAAAAGCCTTTTTGCAGTAGAGATAAAGAGAATTCGAAAAACTTTTGTGCAGGACGACACTCGTACGGGTGTAAATGGGAGGAAACGGTAGGTTCTGTGAGGCTTGCTCAATTGTGCTGGCTGACATGTCGATGACACGAGGCTTGCGGAGCATCAACAATTGGAGCGGAGAAGTAATTTACGCGGTTAGCCCCGATACCATTGCTGCGGCTCCAGACCTGAAGTGCGTTCCTTCCATTTCAGCAACAAGAAATACGTGCAACTCCAGAAAGCGAGGGGCAATGACTCGGGGATTTTCTACCTTGTATTTCTTTGGATTCAGGATTCAGGAGCTCCGGTGTTGAAGATGGCCGAGCCTCGAGCCTCTCCGATTCGTAAAGATACCCAGGCCATCTGTCAACAAGTCCTGATTACGAATTTACGACCACACCAAGTCAGCGACTAATGTGATCAATTTCTCGAATCATGTTTGACTCAACGCCCAAAGTCATATAACTTGAGATGCACTCTCAAGCTCATAAGTGAGATTACATGAACTTGGCGAGAGGTAAAAGGTGCGGTAACCAGGAGCCACCTCTATTCAATCATTCTGCTTCTGAAATTGTAGTTTTGAAACATTTGACCATTCGAGGAGTCAGGTCGTTTCCTTATCAAATGAATGGCTGTGGGGCACAGGCATATTTTTTTCGTTATCTCCATTGAGAATATGAACATGAGTGGCGCGTGATGCAGCCCTTGAACTTAGGCGACGCTTAGATGGATGCTTGGAGGAATTGTTGTTGAAGCTGTTCTCAAAAACGCCTCACTGTCCGACAATGAGCACAGAGTAAAGCGATTGTCAAAGCGACGTTGATTTTATCATTGTGCGAGGAGGGTAACAAATAAAGGCGAAATGTTGGCCAAATAACGGAACAATGGGTGGTTGGGCCGGTGGCGTGCGGCGGCTATTGTTCGGATCCGATTTTAGCAGGTGAGCGGTGATGCGGTTGCCTGAAGGAGAACAGTGGTTCAATTGGACAGAACGATATAAAAGGCGAGAAAATGCATCGTCCATTCCCTCAACCCACAGGTTTATCCTGCCAACCACTCCCAGTCTCTCTTTCTTTTCTTTTGGATTTTCGTCCCCCTTTTTGACTTTTGTTAACGACTTCGCTGTGCGATCCACAACACTCACAACACCCACTCTCGTTGTATACACCCACTTGATATCTCCACAATGAAGTTCTCCGTCTCTGTCGCTCTCCCCATCCTCTTCGCTACCTATGCCTCTGCCCATGGTATGCTTACCAATGTCAAAGTCGCCGGCAAGTCTTTCAGCGTCAACGATCAAGCCAGTAACATCCGCAAAGTCAGCACCCAAGATCCCAACAAGGGCGCCAGCAACCCAGCTCTCAACTGTGGCCCTAATGCCCAGAAGGCCAGCCTTGTCGCTGATGCTCAACCTGGTGATCCTATGACTTTCGACTGGAAGACTGCCTCCGGCTCAAACGTACGTCTATCGTTCTCTGTCTTCTCTTCACATCTTTTCTGATCATCACATTATAGTGGGTGCACAACACCGGCCCGATGCTCACTTACATGGCTTCTTGCGGCTCTGTCCCCTGTTCTCAATTCGATTCTGCCCAAGCCTCTTGGTTCAAGATCGACGAGCAGGGTCGCAAGCCTGACGGTACCTGGGTTCAAGCCGACCTCATGGCTGGTGGTACCACCACCGTCAACGTCCCCAAGAATCTCGCTCCAGGAGGATACATGGTCCGCCACGAGATCATTGCTCTCCATCTCGCCACCTCTCTCGGTGGTGCCGAGTTCTACCCAGGCTGCATGCAAATCAACGTTGGCGGCTCAGGTACAGGCGCTCCTTCACCCAACGAACTCGTCAAGCTTCCCGGTGCCTACACCGACAATGACGCAGGCATCTTTGATACTTCCGTCTTCGATACCAATGCTCCCTACAAGATGCCCGGCCCAGCAATCAGCAATCTTGCCGCTAACGGTGCTGCAGCCCCCGCTGTTCCCGCTGCTGGCTCGCCCGCCGCCGGTTCCCCAGCTCCCGCTGCTTCAGGCGCTTCATCCCCCGCTGCAGGTGCACCCACCGGTTCTCCCGCAGCTGGTGCTCCCGCTCCCGCTTCGACCGGATCTGCGTCCCACTGCGGCAAGCCCAAGAACCAGAAGCGCATGGTCATCAGCCGTCAACCTACCCCAGTCGAAGACATCGCCGATGAGGTCCCTGAAGATGCGGGTGACGAGATCGATCTCACTCAACTCCGCAAGGCAGTTGCTGCGCTCGGTCTTAAGCCCAGGCATTTCAATAGCAGGATCGCCAGGAGGATGGCTGCTTCGAGTTTTTGAAGAAAGTGATTTAGCTTTGTTCATCTTCTCCTTGCAACACCTCACCACTCTACACCCGCACCTCCCACTTTCATTATCTTGACGATACACACTCACGACATATGACACACATCACATCCCTTGCGTTGCCAGTCCTCGCATGTTCCTTTTAGACTTCATTTGTATCGGTATCCGTTCATCCAACACACGAGAAAAAAGGGCGTCGACCGTCTTGTAACATTATTTGTAACATATCATCCCTCTGTCTTTACATGTCCCTCCCCTTTAACGCTCCAAGCATAAGCCTTGGAGTGCTTCCTTTCTCACTTCCTCTTTCGCTCGTTATACACGACTAGCTCGTGTTTATCTTGCTTTCTCCACGACAGCTAAGCTCCAGTTAAGCTTATCTCATGTCCTCTTATTTACGACCGGTTATCGTATGTTTATCTTAGCAGCTTGCTATTTTTACTGTATATCTTTGACCGTTGTATCTTGATTGGTATGACTATTATACAGTTGTGTTATACTGGATCTTTTTCGGTGTGATTGAAGTGGACCGGGAGCTTGTTTCATCTACGAATACATCTGAGCGCCGACTCAGCGGCAGTAAATCGTTGATTACCACCTCGTTTACACCATCTTCTACGCAGCGCTCGAAACTTGCATATCATATCAAGACCTCACTTCAAACTCCCATCAGTGAAACGATGTGCACAAGCTTTTAGAGTGCTTGACCTCGAACCTTTGGGCAAAACATGTGATCCCAGCTCACTCAAACACGCCCACCACAACTTCGCCCTACCACCATGATAAACATGCATGGTGTATCATGGCGCCAGGCCGCCATCTACGCGTCGAAATCCTGCAGGTCTGGCGATATGGGTCTTGACCTTGCCAACTGGTTCTGGTACCACTGTCTCGCAATCCCAACCACTTGGCTTTGTGTACCCAACCTGGACTCGGACTACTAGTACTAGTGGGCTCGTTACGCGATAAGAATGTGTGCTTATAGCAGCAGCAGGTCAACTATCCTTTGACAAAGAGACGCTGGAGGTTATAGACGACAAGCACATTACCAACCTTCCAGGTGAATCTTCTTTTTTTTTCGTGTATTGTTCTCTTTCTGAGGTTTCTGAGGACAATCAAAAGATGTTCGCGCTCGATGTGGCTACTAGTATTGCACGCACTGGAACCAAGGGCGGCTGAAGCCAATTGCTATACTACTCACTGCTTTGTAGTGGACGATAACCTAATCTCTCAGGCCGGTGGACCTCGTGCCCCAGCGCCAGACTCAAATATTACATTCGACCTGATGCATGCAAGGGCAATCTGAAAGATGTTGGACCAAGGCTCTGGAACAAGAGGTTGAGTTGAGATGGAAGAGATTTTTGATAGGTCGATGGTCATATCAAATTGGTGACCCTCCCGATTGGCTCGCTAATGTTTTAGAAAGAAGCAAACCAGAAGGTAGATCCTGCGGGAGTAGCAGCGTTTTGGAGAGAACGTTGATGCATGGCGAAATCTAAAGGATGTTGCATCCATGTTACATGCAGTCTGTAGACCATGCGAGACTCATTTTTATAAGCTCTTTGACTTATGAACTGTAACATATTTTGATCATGAAGGTTGCGATGAATAGTGAAGACTGTCATGTGGCTACAAAGCGCGCCTATAAGCGGCCTCGTGGAAACTGAATTATCCCTCCTTCGTGTGCAACTCCCCTGAGGTTGCGTCAAGTGTATCTGAATATCACCAAAAACGTTCCATAAAACCCTCATTTTTGCCGATTCAAAAGAAGGCAGTGCCGGCATATTGTCGAAATACAGCCAAAAGCCGTACAGGCCGGTGAGAAGATGCGACAATCCAAGTACAGCTTGCTGGAAATAACGATATCCAATCCCTCGTGCTGCCTGAGATTCTGAAGCAGTGCTCATGATGAGACCTCTAAAACCTTCTTTTCTGTCCTGAGCGAGCTGGAGCTAGACCGCCAACATTGAGGTGGAAATGGCTTCATTGGAGGCATCGTCGACCTCAAGCCCTTTTCGCAGCCTCCCGAGCCCTTTGGAGTACCTTCAACTCGTGGAGTGCCAGCTTATCTCTCTCTATTCAGATGATCAACGACCTTTTCTGAACGCGCTAGCAGAGATTGCGGAGGGATACTGGTGAGCGTGCACATTATCTCTGCAAAACGCCTGCGTCAAACATACTTAGGTCCATCCAAACCATCTTGGTGGCAGCTCATCACCTAAAACAGCACCCACGTCTACTGTATGGCTTGAATTGCCTTCTTCAACCTCAATGTCGACTCGAGTGCTCAACTACAGTCGATGAAGTGAGCCATTTCGTACTTGTCCATCAGCGCCGATCAACGATTCTGTCGTTGCCCGATGTGGACGAGGGTCTGAATCTACCAACGTCTTGTGAAGACGTTCTTCGGCTACTCAATGATTATGACGCTTGGGATAAGCTCTTCAAGTTATCTCTTCATAGACAGTGGCTGGAATGTTTCGCCCAGATCCTTCAAGAGGTTTGTTCTATTCTCTTCTTGGTGCTGTGAATAGCTATTAAATCGGCTTTACTGGTAGTTAATCGACGACCCTGCTATCGACAAGCTATGCAAATCTGCTGTGTATAAGCGGCTACACCATCTTGCAAAGCACGGCATCCTCCCACCCTCGATTTTCTTACATTTTGTTATCATTGGGAATACGAAGCCTTCCTATGTGATGAATCGAACAGAGTACATTGCTTCAGGGGGAGTTTGTGTACGTCCACTTGAGTCTCAGCCATTACTCCACTTGATCTCAATTTGAGTTACGCTGATCTACCACTAGGACATTCATAAAGTTTCTATTCGAGGAACAGTTACTTGTCTTCGAGTTATTCGTCAGACTGAGATGTCAGATGCAAAACAAATATACAAAGCTTTCTGCTCGGAGATCATTGTGTGGAGACAACTGGACCATCCGAACCTCGCCCCTTTTATTGGTGCGACGGCGGAGATCTTCCCTGGCCGATACTGCTTTGCCCTTCCTTGGTTTAAGAATGGTTCTATCGTTTTTTATCTGAAGGAGAATCCAGAGCATGACAAATTTCTTGCTGTTGGTCCCTTAACTTTCTTTTCCGTCAAATTTGAAGACTAAATCTACGACTAGGTCCAGCAAATCCTTGAAGCTGTAGACTATCTACACACCTTCGATCCTCCAATTGTTCATAAAGACATCAAAGGGGTACAACTCTTTACCTCTATTTGAAGGTCTGATTCTGATGAAAGAGCGCTTAGGCAAATATCCTCGTCAACGATGAAGGAGTCTGCCTTCTATCTGACTTTGGTCTGTCAGGCACCCTAGACTTACAACACGTATCAAGCGCAAAAGGGACTCTATACTGGATGCCTCCTGAACTATTCGGAGAAGACTGCGATGCGCATGCCAATACAGATGGTCGGCCTCGAGATATTTATTCTCTGGGATGTACGATATACGAAGTCAGTCCAAGACTTAGCTCCCCTTTAATGGTGTACTGACTGAGATCATGTCTATCTGACAGATCTTAACGAGAAATAAACCCTCTGCGATCATGTTCAGCGTGCTTCAGGGATCTCCTCCGCGCTTACCGCCTCTCGGGAAATGGACGATAGAGGAGCTTCATCTCTGGAGGCTTGTCGCTGACTGCGTTGAGATCAAACCTGGTCAACGTCCTCTGATCAGAATCATCAAAGAGCACTTGTCGAGAGTCAGAAATGTTGGAGTTTCCCAGCTGACTGTTTTGTCGCGTCCAAACTCTCTGAAAGAACCCCCCTCTCGAGCGGCAAATGAGTCAGAAAAGTGGGCTATTCAGGGATGGTTGTGGCATAGGGTAGGCAACAAGGTCCAATTTCAATAAGACGACACTAATTCTTTTCTAGTTTTCGTACCAGACTGTCATATCTGATGTACCATATCTGTATACACCTCCCCTCAGAAAATCTTGCCGACCTCTCATTTATACGGACGTTCTCTGTATGGGTATGGGGTGGGTTTGAGGTAACTTGAAATACTCGTTTCATGATGGTATATTGGGATGTATGGTTCCTTGGTAAACTTCAATACCCTTCTCGATGGCAACTATTCCCGCAGAATATATATTGAGAATGACTGAAGGCTTGGTGCTAGCCTTGTAGTTACGGTCCAAGCGCAGCCATTTATTAGTCTCTCATTCGTGCTGGAATAAACCGTCGTAAGACCACTTCACGAACAGAGTAGTGTGCGAGGCAGGCTGGCGTATTAAGAATCTCTGTCGAGAGCCTGGATTCAGAAGGGATTGTTACATAGACGAGAATGAGAGTCTAAAAGAGATTTGGTTTAAGCAGATATTTCTCTGGTGGAAGCATGAGCGCACCTTCTGGACCTGAGAGTTGACACGATTTATGGTGCTGAGCCAGGACCAGGTAAGAGGAGCTGAATTGGGAAGGTCGATTGGTGAAGCCTTCTGGTCTTCTGGGTCTTCATATACCGGTATCACCATAAGCGCTAACCTGCAAATCATTCATTATTCATATCTGTAGAGAGGGCGGGAGGACATACTCTGCATGAGAAAAAACAGGACCTCGCTTGTACAACAAGTAATCTACGCAAAATTTGATCCCCCCTTTGATGACCCAGCCTAGTGAACGGTAGTGGTGATATACGACATAGTTCACTAGGAACGGGTTGTCAAATCGAAGCTGTGGTTTTGGCGAGGGGGGTGTTCTAGGAGGTAGTTCAGATGTCTGGAATGCGATCCAAATGTCGGAAAGGGTCATTGGCTGCAGCTGGAATAGGGCACAATAAGCTAGGAATATTAGGCACCAGTGGTGGAACTTACTGAGTTGGAGTCTAGGACCGTTAGACAGTCGAAGTTCCAAAGTAAGAAGAAGGCTTCTTGAAGAGTGAGTTGCAAATGTTCCACGTCGGTCAAAGGGTCCTCGTCCTCTTCTATTATCGGTGCTTCTTGGATGGGTGTAGATTGAGCATAACTCGATGTATCAAGTGGTTCAGGATTTGTTGCTGGTTTCCAGGTTGCACCAGAGGGAATCGCAGGTCCAGAAAGCGCAGGTTGGATAACTCGACCTTCGGTCGCAAAGATGGTTTCAGCTTCTTCGGCGACGGTGGCGATTGCTCGTGCGCGATCGAGCTTGAATTGACGGCGTTCAGCCCGTCGTTTCGCTGTAACTTCTTCAGATGTAAGTTCTAAAGAAAAAGTTGTTAGTCAAAAAATCACAACTAAAGGCGTGAGTTTCACCTACGCTTTCCACGGGTGTTCCTAATATTGATTTGTCGAGCTAGCCAACTTGGTTCGCTCCGCGAAAGATCGCCTTTACCAAAGAAACCCCTTCTCCATAAGATCAGTGAGTGTTCATGATTTGATACCCAAACTGAATGGGTGAACGGGTCGAATATTCCTTCGCAGTGAGGGTTTTCTACCCAAGTCAGAGATAATCCCAGAAGACCCAAAACAGAGCCGATTTTACTGGGAGGTGGTTCAATAAAAAGCAAAGGTAATGGGTAGGCGTAAATGCGGTTGTTCTCCTGTTTTCGTGCACCACTTTTCTGTGAGCCCTTTGTGTGAGTGTTTGGGGTAATGAGCGACATCGTCGAAGAAAGAAGTCAAAGATTTAAGACGACAGTTTGATTCAGTTTGACTCGACGCGTGGGAGGCTTGATCTTGTCCACAGAATACTCCTATCACAACCACCTTCAGCGCCTCTCGCAATTTCTGTTCTTTTGTTACACTTGGGATATGTCGGAAAAGCGAAGGAAAGAGATCGAAGAGAAACGAGCCAAGCTTGCTGAGCTGCGAAAAGCCAGAGCTATAAGAAACCAGGAGCCGCCTGACCGACGATGGGCGATTCCAGAGGTGCGTTCAAACTACTCTTTTCCAATGAAATTCTTATGAATTTTTCATAGACCAAGAAGGATTTTGAAGATTTCGTAGACAAGATTGTTGGGCCAAGTAAAGGAGGTGTCGACAGCGAAGATTTTACACCCTCGTCGTCAATGCCTGGCACCCCTGGCAGGGGCCCGTCTGCTACATTGCCCACACGATCGTCGGACTCTGGTCGAGGAAGCCGGCAAAGCGACATTCCAGAGCGACTCAGCTTTGGTGGTCCAGTAACGGTAGGGTCTGGTACCGACCATGTCATTGACCGGTAGGTATGCTCTATCACCATGAAGATTTGCTCAAAACCTAAAGAATCAGCTCTGTGTTCTAGGCCTCTCACTCCACGAGGCTACCCTGACCTCGTTACATTTGAACAAGAGCTATTTGAACTTCCTCAGAAGGTGGATTTTTACCTATAACTCGACTTGTTCAACTTGTTAATAGTGTCACATTCTCGATGACAGGAACGCGTCGTTTACAATAAAGAAATCCAAACAACGCTTGTTGAGACTGAACCTTCACAAGACTACGAAGAAGAAGTCCGGCAAAGGATATTCCGCGAAAAAGATGCAGAAGCTGAAAAGCTTGCGCGTGAAAAGGAATTGGAGGATATTAGTGTGAAACTCGATCAAGAAATTGAGAGGGAGATCAGAGGTGTGTCCACACTGCAAACTTTCGACAAAATCTAACACTAAACCGGCTTAGACTTAACTGAAGAGGAGAGAGCGAGTATCGTGGGTGCCCCAGAATTTTTGGAGTTCGTGGAACAATCTTCCAAGATTGTGCAAAGAGCTCTGAATGACGGTTACGACTACATTCGGGATTATCGTATTGGAACTGAATCAGGAGGGTATGTTCCTTTGCTTTCTTCTACAGTGTCTCGTCTCAGGCTTTGTGAACAGCGACGACTCAGAAGGAAAGCGGGTCAAACGAGTGTGCGAGTTCTGGGATGAGAGATACGTCAAGAATCGGTCAATAACCGACATTGACTGGTCTCCCAAAGTATGCTATCCTCAACAGCGCCTTTCTGACGTATTGGTTGACTCACATCCTGTCAGTACCCAGAACTAAGTGTAGCCTCGTACAACAAAAATCCTGCTGCACTCAACGAGCCTGATGGCATCGTGGCAGTATGGAATCTGCACTTGCTAGAACGACCGGAATTCGTCTTCCATTCACAGGTCAGTTCTCTTAGCACTTCTGTGTTTGACCGAATACTTAACGTCGTTGTAGTCGGATGTTCTTTCAGTGACGTTTTCGCCTTTCCACTCCAATTTGGTCTTTGGAGGGACTTACTCAGGTCAAATTCTTTTATGGGATACTCGAGCGAAGCATCTACCTGTTCTCAAGACGCCTCTGTCGGCCAGTGGTCATACTCACCCCGTCTACGCTATGCAAATGGTCGGAACACAGAATGCTCACAATCTCATCACAAGCAGCACTGATGGAACAGTGTGTAGTTGGCTGGTTGATATGTTGGCTCAACCACAAGTGTGTTCCCCGTTTAATCTGAGTTAGGGTTAAGGTCTGACCATCTTTGCACCCTTTAAGGAAACTCTCGAACTCATACATCATGGGCATAACAAAACTGGCGAAGTTGCTATCACTACCCTCGACTTCCCAGACAATGAGACGACAACCTTCTGGGTAGGCACCGAAGAAGGTAACCTCTATCAAGCGAACCGATACGATCGAGCAGGTGCTAAGGCCGGTCTAAACCAATACGACGTATATAAAGGCCATTCGGGACCAGTAATGGGCCTTCACTTCCATCCTCTCGTTGGGCCTGTAGATTTCTCAGATTTATTCTTGACATGCTCTGTGGACTGGACAGTCAAACTCTGGAGAGCGAAGAGTCTAGCGAAACCATCGACGACACCCCATGCACTTCCGCCGCTTTATTCGTTTGATGAAGCCGATGATTATGTATATGATGTCAAGTGGCACCCTTCTCAACCAGCTGTGTTTGGGACGGTAGATGGGTCGGGGAGGTTTGACTTGTGGAACTTGAATACTGACACAGAAGTAAGTGCTAAAAGTCGCCTTTGAAGAGATTTTCTTTCTGACTTGGTTGTTCGTAGGTACCGGTTGTGTCAACACCCGTCGGTTCAGGGCGAGCCATTAACAAACTCGAATGGGATCGGAAAGAAGGTCGACGCGCTGCGTTGGGAGGAAGCGATGGTCGACTGTATATCTACGATATCGGCGATATGGCAATACCTCGCGAGTCGGAGTGGACTGACATGCAAAAGACGATTTCGTCAATGATGGGTGGTGGTCAAACAAATGGCGTCGATGCTCACCTTGAGTCATCTCGAGTCCTGGCTGGGCCCCCGAGATGACAAAGAGTTGAGATTTTGTGCGTGTGCGACCGAATCTTTGCGGATTGTGGAACGAGTGATTGTAATCCGGAACTTTCTTTCATCTCTGTGTCTCGAATATATGTGATGCACGGTGATATTTTCGAAAGATGGCTTATCATTATCAAGATGTGTCTACTCATAGCATTACTGGACGGACTCGAGTTGTAGTCCGAAGTCGGTTTCGTATATTTTCAAAAGCAAGATAAATTAACTACAACAATAGAACGCCATAGACCTGGAAATATATCATGGCACGACCGAACGCAAAAAAGGGGGCTCCAAGACTGGAGAGAGCTGTCACACATTGACGAGCTCTCCCCAGTCTTGGAGCCCCCTTCTTTACGCGTACCTTTCTTTTGAACTCTTACGATTCCACAGCCCTGATGTCGGGCGCTTACTGGGCGCTTCGGCTCCTTTCACAAACCGTCACGCGATCAATCAGCTATTGAAGTAGTCTACAATCGGTGATGTGCCCCTGCTGTCACTTATCAGAAGGACACATCCGACTTCGACAGGCCGAAGTGAATACTGGAAGTCGCCGTTCCGAGGGATGCATGCTCATCCACCCACCACCCATGCACCCTCAGAACAATCAAAGATTTGACTCGTGATAGGAGTGCCTGTGTCCGAAGACAGCTAGGACTTGCCTTGGAATAGACAGTTCGGTGGGAACTCTGCTCCCAGGTACTAAGCCTAAACTCAGAGGGCGTCGGGTGGCCGAAGAAGCTAAGAAGAAAGGATTAGCCAGGAGCTCAAGTAGGAAGCTAAATGACGAACCTTGGTCCTTTCGGTCCACCGCGATTGTACACCTGGTATATTTTCTTGTGGTCTTGAAAATCTTCGCCTCGGAATACACCATTCTACGGCGACGGAAGGGTGAGTGATGCGATGACCAGAAACTCGAGAGAGCACGTACAAGGTGTAAACTCATCCGGGCGCCTTCCTGTCGGGGTTGGGAAAAGCGTTTAACATGAACGAAATGAAAGGGCGAGTACGCAGCTTGGTCCGTTTAACCTGTCATCGAATCACTCAACCAATTGTGACTCGGGATCAGTTTTTTATTTTTATTGTCCGAAGGAGCTGAGAGGGAGCGTCGGGAGATGGCCGACGACAACATAAGGGCCGTACGAACCTTGGTCCTTTCGGCCCACCGCCCTACGATGCAGTCTTGCCCGCCCGTCATCCCATGCATCACTTGGTGTTTCAAGGCCTAAGCAAATCCAATTTTCTACAACGGCGAGGGTCAGGAGGAGAAGGCGACCACTTAAGCGAGACGTACTTTTTTTAAATGTAACTTTATAGTCTTGAGGTACTAGATGTCGAACACGGAGGGCTCAGAAAAGCAAGGAATAGAAGCAGAGATATGGACGTACTCTTTTTGGGATAATATAACATTGGCGATCTTCAATAAAAGTAAGGCGGGTTAAACAGCGAGGCGAAGTAGTGAGGACGAACTGTTAATGCTATGGAGGTTGGTGTTGTTGGTCAGCCACTAGTCCTCTTCAAGTCCCCGATGCTACCACCAGTTGATGGATCTGAAGAAAAGACAAGAGAGGACTATCACTTCTCTTCGTTTCCACCACCGCCTCGAGAGAGAGAGACAGTGATGGAAAGAGGGAAGAGAAAATGGCGGACAAAGCAAAAAGCAAGAACAAAAGAAGGGATTATATACTGGCGTGGCTGATTTGGTGTGTTTGGATTCGATCGCCAGTGGTTATTTCTGGTCAGCCTCCCGCCAGCCGAGTTGGCCATGCAATGAAACAAAGCACCGCCTAGATCAGTCACTTTCAAAATTCTTAGAGATGCTAGTACGTTACCATGAGCTTCTCGCCCAGGTTCGACAAGCTCAATAGGGGTGCGTCTATTGTTAGACGCGACGCGACGAGCTCGCACATGATCGTGACATTTCGTGTCTCCATTTCTGCGTCACCAGCCGAATCGCCTCTTGTTGCCACATTCTGCCCGGCAAATTCTCGCAACTGGCTATCGCTTGCCACAGACGCAAATGATGCGAAATGCATCCGAAATATGCGACCTTATTCCTGTCATACTTATATTCTGTTTGCGGTGGAGATGATAGAGAGTTTGACTACCATCAAGGATGAAGACAAGGCTCGTTGAGATAACAGCTACCATCTTCGGCTTTGCATGCCTACCTAAGGTGTATAGCACAATGCCTCTCTACGGTCAATGCGGAGGTAAAAGCTGTCATGGCGGAAGAAGTACGTGGCAGGCAGGATTTTCCAGGATTTTATGGCATTAACTAGCGTTCCAGCTTGCGCGAATGGCAATCCTTATATTTACCAGAATGACTGGTACTCACAATGTATGGTGTCTTCACACACGACAACCTCGAGTATTGCATCAACATCGACAACAACGTCCGATTCTCTGGAACCCAGCAGTACTGCTCCACCAAGCCTCCCAAGTGCGGTTCCCCCACAGCCGCCACCTGGATTCGTTGGTGTACAGGGTACCCAGTTCGTCTTGGACGGTGTCAGATTTCCTGTTTGGTATGTGTTACAATGGGCCTCTCGCTCAGGCTGAACAAGACAAAAGGGGGAGGGTCTATTTTTGGACGCGACGCGACGCGCTTGCACGTGGGCGTGACATTTTGGCGATTGTGACTTTTTTTGGCTGTGAAACTTGGAAACTTGTGAACTTCAAGTCGGCGAAGACTTGCTCTGACAACAGGCTTAATATTAGATAGGTACGTCTCTAACTATGGGACATAGTATCTATGAAATTCTACAGCTGGTGTAACACTCTATTCTACCTGTAACCTACTCATTCCAAGTCGCTTTAACGCTTGACCAACAATTTCAGCGATTAATTGGTCATAACCAATGCCGTTATCCTCGGCTAATTGAACAAGATCTGACCATTCAGGCCGAAGTCCAGCAATCGTATTGA
The DNA here is from genome assembly GCA_015657495.1 of Crepidotus variabilis. Taxonomy (NCBI): domain Eukaryota; kingdom Fungi; phylum Basidiomycota; class Agaricomycetes; order Agaricales; family Crepidotaceae; genus Crepidotus; species Crepidotus variabilis. The sequence goes on from MU157937.1 coordinate 21,521, forward strand.
CCTGATACAGCTTAGCTTGTAAAACGGTGGAACTGATACAGACCAAGCTTACCTCCATAAAGTTTGGTACAGCTTTTGTAAGGTCTTTGCAATCCATGCGAAGATCAATCCTTCCAGCATCTCGGCATCCAAGCGCTCTCCACGCGTCCAACGCGACCTTACTCGCTGCCTGAGCCAAAGGATCATTCAGCTCCAACCTTCTGGGCCAAGGATTTGGACGTGTGGCATCCCATCCTGCCTTGTTCAAATGTCCGTACACCTCTTGGCTGAGATAGAGGTCGTTTTCATCCACGATGAAAGGCGCATAGGGTGGCGGACCTCCCTCTTTTACAAACACGAACTCACGTACACCAATCACCTTTGCATCTTGTCCAGTTCCGAGAATCCCCACCGTGAGCTCCTTACCGGCCAGATAGCGCTCGACAAGTAACGAGCTCTCGGGATGCTCTTTAGATAGGTTTTCTATCACTTTGACGAGCTGCTCCCGGTTCTCAGCCTTGTTCGACTGACTGACCCCGTTACCTGACCCGGTCAATGAAGGTTTGACGAATAAAGGGAACTCTTTTAGTCGTTCTGCGTGAGGAGAGTTATCGACGCATGCGAGTATGTCGACTGTATCGTTTGGCCATGAATTGCGAGCTGGAATGACCGCAAATGGTGAAGTGGGCACTTTGAAGTGCTCGCATATCATCTGTTCGATCTGATTAGTGGTGTATTTGGTCCAACTTCAGTGCTCTACACACCTTGGCTTTAGATTTATCAATGCAAACTGCCATCGTCGCTGAATCGGAGAAGGTGTGAGGAATCCCCCAAGCCTCAAGCAATGCAGGTGCTTGAGACTCGCGTCCGGCGACAGCACCGTATCCTTCGCAGTAGTTGAAAACTAGATCCCAATCTGCTTTACTACCTGACGAGGAACCGAGGCGCATTGTTAAGGCCTTCACCCCATCAATCATTTCAACAGTGCCCAGCTTTTTGAGTGCCGACGAAACCCCTTCAACGGTCGCATCTTCAGCAAACTCAAGACCCTCAAGTTGGTCGAGTGTAAAACCCTCCTTTAACCCTCGAGAATAGCTATCAAAAGTAAATGCGAACTTGAGTGGTCGGGTGAGGCCAAGAAAACCATCATAGGGCATCTTGATGATCTTGAAGTTGGTCGGTGGTGAGTGGTGCAACCTGGAGGTCTGAAGCACAGAACTTATAATAATCAACGTCGTGATTTAATTCGAGATGAAGAAGTATTTTCATAGCGACCGCACGAAGCAATTTTTGGGCATATCGTCGACCTCGTGGTATCAATACGATATCTGAATTTCGGTTGCGCTCAATGTGCTGACAGCGTTCAAGGCTTTCTCAGCCGAAATGACATACACTAAAATTGAACCCATTTCGCCCTTCAAAAGAGTTATTCGGAAGCACCACGATTCTTGCCTGTACACGTGGCATCTTTTGAAGCCGCCAGTGCTTTATGGGAGAGCGCCTTGCTATTTCAGAAACTTTGAAGAACCAAAAATATGACAAAGCGATTCATCAACTTGTTAGCTTGCTGTAACTTAGCTGATGAACTTGCTGACACGTTGAAGTGTGAGATTAATCAATCCAATTGAAAAATCAGAGACATTCTTGAGGTATTTGGTGCGCTTTTGCCTACTCTCGTGGATTAGTGTGATTCAGGAATTAAGTAAAGGTTGATACAGGAAACGAATAGCCCCTAACTTTAAACGTGTGGTTGATGCTCTCACGTGAAAGGATCGATGCCAATTTCCCTCAGGGTCGGGACCGTTTACGGTCTGCCAGGCTTTTATGCAACCTCTATAGTATATACCGCACTTGACGTTTTCATTCTTTTCGCCCACTTCTTTTTTTCTGCCATTGTCAATGCCCAGCCCACAGTGCTGGATTATTCCCTACGCATGGCTAGAACCAAATGTATTGTGCGGTGAGCGCCCACATCAGCACCCACAATTTGGACAAGCCTGACTCCTTTCAGGAAGTTATAAAGCTGTGTAGCTATTTACGAAGACTAGAACATCCATGCCACCTCGAAAATCTACTCGTATTGTTGGGAAAACCTCGGCTGACGCGTCCGTCAGTGCCAAGCTCGGACCTAAAAAGAGGAAACTGAAGTCAAGCAAGAAACCCATTGTATTCTACTTTGCCTACGGTGATACCCGTCTGGATCTCGCCAAAGGATACTATCCCTTGTATCTTGGTCGCGACCCGTTGTTGCAACCAGTCGTTTACGAGCTGGCAGAGGAGGCGGACGCTACTCTTCACATTGAAAGCGATGACCAAACGCCTGCTGACTTGGTATCGGCTGTACCAAATGTTTTCTCAGAGCTGCCAACGGAGCTCTTAGTTGAAATTCTGCTGTTGTTGGGACCTCGAGATTTGCTATATCTCACCAGGGCCACGAAGTATCTGCGCAAGTTGTTGAGCTCCGATTCGGATAATGTGGCAAATATATGGAAAGAGGTGTGTGCTCTAGATTTATTCGTTTTATTTGGGTCTGGGTAGTAACCCAGCGCTTGCAGACATTTTTCAATGTTCCGATCCAAACAAGACCTCCTCCGTTCAGAACAGGGTCAAGTCCACTCCATTACGCGTCTTTCCTCTATGACATACACTGTTCAGTAAGTATCCTTTCAATTTGTCTTTAAGCACGACGTAAACTTGCAGCTGATGCTCGAATAGTTTTGCAACAGCCCGCCCGAGTTCCATACCAAATTTCCTCCAGCCAAGAGATCCCCCTACTTTTACCCTTCAAAATATTTTGAGTGAGTACTTCTGTTACTTTATCGACAGACTAATCTGACGATAACAGTGAGATAAACGTAAAAAAGTTAGACATACGAATCGTAAAACTCTGCTATACTGCTGGGAGATTCCAGAATTACGAGACAAACCAAAGTGCGTCCTTGAACCAGACAAAAAAAATCTGCAACTCTGATGCCTCAACTACTCTGGGCAGTTGTATTGAACGGAGAATATCTTATGTATAGGCAAGAGTACATTGGACATATGGACAATCGCGCGCGATTGTACCAATTTGTCCAGCAACGCGAACATGAAGCACGGGCCGAAAGCAATGTTGGTACATATATTCTACCTCACGCAATGGTTCTCAATGAATTTTCAGCTCCTTGGACGCACGTCAGAATTCCGCACGCTTATGAGGATAGAGAGGCAAACGATTCTTCCACGGCGTTTAGCAGCGTGAGTCTTTTCTTGTTATGCGTCAAAGTTGACGCAATGATGTTGATATCCATCAGAATTCGAGAGAAGTTATCACAGGAGGGTGCGTCCTATATCTGTGCTCCATTTATTACGCTATCAACAATCTCAAAGGATATTCTCGTATCGCCAATCATGCCCCCCACACTTTTTGGAAGACACCGCCAGTCTTCATAAACAGAGAATGGAGGGATTATGGTAAATACAACTTATCTCTACACCGGTGGGGGCTTATCATATCAACAGAGTGGCCTCCCATCCGAACAAAATGCATTTTAAGCTCTTATCATCTCTACGTGGCGGACAGGAAGCGTGATTTCCCATTGGCCTTTGCGCGCTACCTGAATAACCTCGAAGCATTTATCAACAGTTTTGCGCTCCCAGAGATACGCCCGCCGACGATCTATTTCGCTTCTTTGGAACCTTTTGCTTCGATCATCAAGGAGACTGAAGGGTTCAGGGTTCTCATCGATACTGACTTTCGGAAACGCATCCAAGACTTACAGAGCATCGTGAATAAATGGAGGGAAACGACTGACGAGTATCTGCTCGGGTTAGTCCGGGAAAGCCTGGATGAAAGTGCTGAGGAGTCAGCAGACCAAGGACTTCTTTCATGCGCCGGGGTCTTTTTTAAATGCGGCTTTTGTAATGAACCTGTATCTTACCCAAGAATCCTTGTACACAAGTGCTTGAGGTCAAAAGTCGTGGTAAGCTGATTCCTGTCCGCTACGGTGGTTATCCTGGCTGATGAATTCGTTTAGGATAACTCTGCTCCTGCAACAAGCCTTGATTGTGACAACGGCGTAAAGTTGGTAGATTTCGAGGCAGGGGAAGACAGGCCACCGAAGCTCAAGGCGGTAAGCATGGTCACCGAATGGGAGGATTTGACAAAACCCTACCGAATGGGCGCGCATGCTGGCAATGAAGCGATCTTTTTCGATACCAACGCCTCCCGGATCGCGCGAAAAATTATTCTTGCGACTGGCGACGACCCTTTGAAGATTACTCAAGAAGAGATGTCGGCGAAGAACATCAGGTTAGAGTGTTTGCAGTGTGGTCAAGGCATTCCAAAACGAAAACGAACGCTTGCATCGGGTACACGCGCAACCTATCGGACAGCACTCTGTATGAACTGGACGAGAGCTGTGAGTTAAAGTTCACTAATCACATTCATCGCATTTTCCCTGATGCTTGGTTGTCAGATACTACATGAGCTTGAAAATCACGCTAATGAAGGAACAACAAATCGATGGCGTCAGGTCGATTCCAGGAAAGATCTGGATTCCATTCATAATGAAGAAGCAAAGGCGACAAAGGTGAAAAACTCCGTGATAAACCTTGATACTTCTCTCCAGGACGCTCCGCAGATCGTCCAGATTTCGACAAGAAGCAATCGCAGGTAATTCATCTGAGAGCCTTCAATATTTATAGGGAAAACCCTTGATATTCTAAACACTGAATATATGCTGTTGGACTTGAAATGAACTTTCGAATCAGTCCGTGAGGTAGATTTACTTTTGAGTTTACTCAAGTCGAACGGCGCGAGGTGTCACAAACACGTGATCGCGTTGTCTCAAGCCACGGCCTCTGCCCGTTTGTTTCCTCCACCACCCACGTCGTTCCAGTGCCCCAGAACTTGTGTAAACCAATTAGATCATTCCACAAGGCTATTTTCATTCAATGCCACCATCCATGACAACTCATACCTCACGTGTATAGCTTCTTGGATAACTTACCAGATCATTCTAGGAAAATCCCGTCCTTGCCGCTTGAAATGAATTGATCGAGAAAGATGTTTGGGTGGAAGGTCTGACTTTCGGTTCTGACGATCCGATGTTTTGCTATCGTCCAATAATGCCTTGGACGAATGCGGTACGCGTTGTCAAGCTCAATTAGATTCTCTCTATGTTAACGGCAGCCAAACTGGTGCTACGAACTTCGTCTACAAGGGGCTGCGGGAAAAAAAATCCCGGACATCGACGTTGGATGGTGGGGGTCGTGTTCGGTGTCCGCTTCTGAAAAGGGGCGGCACATCGGCG
>MU157937.1:27158-73257 GCA_015657495.1 Crepidotus variabilis
CGCCGATGTGCCGCCCCTTTTCAGAAGCGGACACCGAACACGACCCCCACCATCCAACGTCGATGTCCGGGATTTTTTTTCCCGCAGCCCCTTGTTCGTCTATGACACTGTATACACCTTGTTCATTGAAAGTAACGAATTTTACCGGAAGCGCCATAATGAATAATAACTCCTCTCATGATCATTCCGCCCAACAAGCAGACCTACAAGGTACATTTATCGCCTACTACGATCATCGCGCCCATCATATACGGTAGGCGGGATCGCCGCGGTTCAATTTCGGTTCGGGGTACTGCCTCCGACCAATAGCTCACGTGCCTCATCTATTGTAGGGTATGGTGGGTTCGTCTAATTCATGTCGTAGGGCTTTGAGAACCAGCCAAATTAGCCTAAAATTAGAGTATAGCAATGCTAATATGTACGGTAGGCGGGATCGCCGCGGTTCAATTTCGGTTCGGGGTACTGCCTCCGACCAATAGCTCACGTGCCTCATCTATTGTAGGGTATGGTGGGTTCGTCTAATTCATGTCGTAGGGCTTTGAGAACCAGCCAAATTAGCCTAAAATTAGAGTATAGCAATGCTAATATGTATAATATATTGCTAAGATAGTTTTTTTGGACAGAGGGTGATGTATACTTGAAGATAGAGCTTGAAGTCAAGTGGTACCCACCTAATTCATGTCGTAGAGACAGGTATATGAACCACAAATTGCTCGGACATGTTCAAGCTCGTAAATATACATATAAAGAGTGATTCATAGTACTAATATCATGCAGGACGAGTGATGTTGCAGTGTTAAACTATGCCGAACCAATCTGACGCCCTTGAGCTGCGTGAGAAAAAAACTAAAGATCGGGCGCTTAAAGTCGTCGCCAACTTGAAGCGGGTAAGACAGTGCAGAGTACTCAAAGATTAAGTTTACAAATTGATATTGAATGTTGCAGTTTGTAAGACATTCTGATTGCAGTACATGATTCAGGTTTTACACAGTGACCAGCAGTTAGTCATGATCTTTTGCAAGCTGATCAATATCCTCTTCATCGTCGCTGAACTTTCCTTCGACTTTCTCAGTTAACTGTTTATCCGCTTTCCCTTTTCCCTTTCTGTCCAAGGTATCTTCATCGTCATCTTCATCGTCATCGTTCTCTTTAGCAACACGACCTTTGATGTCCAGACCGGCACAGATTTCCCCGCATGTGTGGGTCTCCAGAAAAGACTGTATCCCCTCCTCACCATGATCCCCGATGCCAGAGTCACTACACAAAAATATTAGGCTTAATAAAGTCGTTAAGAGCGTAAATTAGCTCACCCATGCAAGGTGTGTGTCATGACATCAAATAGTATGGTGACCGACTCCCCATTATTAAACGCTGGAGTGCCTGGTAAACATTACATCAGGCTCAGACATTTGGGATAAGATAAAAATGAGACTTTCTTACCTTGTAGATCAGCGAAGACCATTTCGCCTTTAGTAAACAAGTATGAAAAATGGGCAAATGCATGTACAGTCTGCGAGAGACTATCAGCTCGGACTGAAGAGTGATTAAGGGTGCCTGTAAATTTGGTGACTGCTTTGGCACGCCAAGATTCAACAATCCAAAGAGGCTTAATGTTCGGCTCGAGAACATGTGAAGCAGGAGAAGGTACACCCTCTCCAGTTTCTTCAGCCAGAAACACACTCGCAAACCGAAGAGCTATCCAGTTGTGTAAGATAAACAAAGAATAGGAACAAACATGATATTTGTGCGTACCATTATCAACTGCGATATTCGGAAAATTCTCTGCGTGCTTGAAGAACTCCTTCAAAATCCACGTTCCTTGGGAAATACGGATAGCTTCTTGAATTGTCATACTACGATGTTCTCCATAGTCTTCAATGAAGGAATTGGGTGAAGAGGTATCGTCCTGTGACAACTTGAAGAATCTTTTGGCGACATAATCACCTAAGTCTTTCCCAGAAGTGATCAAAAGCTTTGAATGCATGAGATAAGAAGTGCCAGAATTGACGATGTAACTTACTTGATAAGCAACCTTCATAGTCCCTTGAGCAAAATGTCTGTCCGTAAGGATTCCCTCAAATGTTTGCTTTGTGTTCATGACGGAAACTTCTCCGTCCTTGGATGTAATGCATAGAAGTTTATTGAAAGTAAGAGTAGAGGAATTTAGCACAGGAATACCTCTACCTCGAGAACTTCGGCCAATCTCTGAGGTGGGGAACGCTGTACAGAAAAGTCTAAAGTAAGTACATTGATTTAACCTCCAGTATTAAATCAGTATACCTGTCATTGTCCTTGCAATTTTGTTGGTTGCGGACGGAGCAATCGAGTCTTTTCTACTCCGTTTGGATCTTGTCAATAGTGAGCTTGATTGAGATCCAGCACCATCTTCGTCTAGACCTTGAATCGCCTTCACTCGTTTATCGTACTAGTTTTAAAATATTAATCCTATCTCACACTGAAGGACTGAAAGAACAACTCACCAGCTCGTACTCGATAAAGAGTACAATAAAAACCCAGTTTGCGGATGGCTTGGATTTTTTGGCGGCCCTCCATTGCGGTTGAAGGTTAAGGCTGTTGATACAAGCATTGGCTTCGTGAGGAGTGTTAAAGTGATCAAAGAAAGGGCCGATCTTCATGGCCACTGTGTTAGGGTCGACCAAGGTACGATAATTGGACGAAGGCCATCTCCAGCTAGCATCAGATCTACAAATGACATTAAAGCTCTCTCAAAGTTAGATAATATGCCTTGCTAAACGTACGAAACAAGTGGGTATGAGAAATGCTTATTCCAAGCGATATTGGAAACTTTCAGAAAATCGACTTTGATATCTGTACAATATAGAGAAGATTAGCTTTACATTTTATTGGCATACAAAAGATGTACCTTCAAGGAAGACCGACTCAGCGTATGCAGCAACCATACCCCCAAGCGAGATGTTGGGGATTCCGGACTTGTTGGAGCTCTGCTTTGGCTAAATGAGCGAAACATGAGGATGGAATGTTGAAGTACTCTGGACAATTGAAGACACATTACCTCCCAGCCAATATGAATCATCCTTTCGCCCAGAGATCCGCCACCAAGCTGGTGTCGTCTCAACGACTCGGTGGTGTGCGATGTACCTGATCCCTCTAAGGCTTTTGCCCCAGATCCAGCTGGGGCAAGTTTTAACCGAGCTCGAGATCGATCGATTCGGTCCAGTGTGGCTTCTCCATAATCAGGAGCACGCAACTGTTGAGCATTTGATGTCAACAATGAGTTAGACTCCGCTTCTAATATAATTCGAAGTTAGCATCATTCTTTATTGATGCGAACATCGGCGCTTACCTGCATGTCCTGATTTAGCACCAGCAGGGCCTGCCAATGCTACACACTTGCTACTATGGCATACTTGTGAATTTCCTGGCCGAGGCAAGCGCATAAATTGAAAGGTGACACCACACATATCGCATTGGGGCCAACTCTAGAAAAGATGAAGTGATTCAGTTCAAGAATAGTAACAAGCGGAAAATAATTTACTAATATATCCTTGTAAGTGGCTGAGTTCCTCTCAACGGCAGCCAATTTAGAGCACTTAGGACAGGCTTCAACACCTTCTCGAAGCACAAAAGTGACACCGCAAAGTGGGCATGGAACAGGTAAAGGGGGTTCGGCCATGAAGGAGGTTGGAATGATAAGAGAAAAGCACTGAAGATATCTGAGAGTAAATTGATGATTTCTTGGGGATAATTTCAGCTAGATAGTCGCACTTCTTATAGTTTTTTTTCCCTTGGATGTTTTCTAATATTCATGGCTTGGTTTCCGTTCAAAGTGCGTAAAAATTGAGGAGATATTACGGCAATCAAAGCGTCATGAGCATCCATGTGCGCCAAAATAGCGCCGCATGGAAACAATTATCATGCTGCATCTTTTTTCAAGGTCGTGGCTCAAAGCGCATGGTATTGAAAAGTCTGCCACATTTATCAGATAACTTCTTTTTTTTCTTTCTCCCTCACTCTGTATCCGCGTTCTCTATCTGGCTCACACCATGGTCAACACGACTGGGAAGAATGGCTATGGTAAAAAGAATTGTGAGTTTAATCAAATCATCAATCACAATTTGGGGCAACGTTCACTCAATCATGTGAAGACCCTCCAGATGATGTTCTGAAGGAGTATCTTTTGTCATATGCCTTGAAGCGTTTGACCCAAACCGAGAAGCGTAACCTTCTGCAGAAGGATCTCCAGTTATCAATCGGGTATGGCAATATCTCAAGCTCTGTAGAATTACATATTGTTCATACTCTCTTTAGGCTCACAAAGTTAAATGAACTTGAACACCGTCTCGATATTCCTTCAGTCAAGCGCCAAAAAAAGACCAAGGAAGAACTTGCACAGGCAGTCATTGATGAGGTGTCCAAGGATATCTCTCAAAGAAATGGCCCCAATTATGTGAAAGATGTCCTTCGCATAAAAGGTATCTATGTGGCTAGGTCAGTTTCATTCTGCGCACACAGCATCACTTGATAATTTAACTACAACGAGTAGAGACTATGTGCGCGAGATCATGCGAGAGAACTTCCCAGACAGTGCCGATAAGCGCTTCCCTGGATACAAAAGGCAGCCAGTCAGGCGACAGGCTCTCACCGCTCTAGGTCCGTTTCATGAGATTGCCGGCGATGGTCATGAGAAAATAGGTGCACTGGCCCTCCAGATGGAGGGACTCGGTCTTCCAATTTATGGGTACCGTGACAAATGGAGTGGAAAGCTTCTGAAGTTGGACGTCGTGCCGGATTGTCGTTCAAACGGTGCAATCGGTCACTTGTTTCTTGACCTTGTACTGGCACTTGGTGGTGAGTTCTTGAACATATGGCGGTCGGAAATTAGACTGAGATAATGAATTTAGGGATTTCTCTACAATTAAACCTCGACAAAGGATCAGAGATTGGCTGGCAGGTAGCTTTTCAAACTGTCCTCAGGTAAACTCCATCTGGTGCCCCACAATTTCTGAGAGATCTAATAGATGTATAGAGAACAATTTGCAGCCAACATCGCCCTGGACGAGTATCCAGCCGTTGCTTTGCTCAGAAGCATACATAACATCATTATCGAATCACTGTGGCGATGGCTCCGCGAAAAATCAGGCCACAATCTTCGTCTTATTATTCTCTATGGTAAAGAAAATGGCTTGATCCAGCCTAGTGTTTCTTATCACCGGTATGTCATCGAAATATAACCATCTCAAGTTTTTTGGTTTATGCTTAACATTCAACTTCTATAGAGATCTGTTCTACTGGATCTTTGTACCTTTGGTTCAGTCCGAGCTGGACGATTTCCGCACTTATTGGAACTTACGACATGTGCGAAGCCAACCTCAGAAGTCCCTACCTTCCAATCATGTTCCTGATGTTGCTGCTGAGCATCCGGAGATGTACGGTGGCATTGATTGCCTGGTTCGTATTCCTAGCGAGTCTGTTGATTCACTTCGAGAGCTCTTGAACGAGGAGGTTGGGCCAAAAGAGAAGTTCCAGACTTTCTACACTCCAGAATTTGGTTCTTATGCTACTGAGGTTCATGACTCAATTGGCGCACCAACAATCACATTATCTAATGTGTGGGTTGTGTTCACCCAGATGGCTGGAGTTATGGAGACAGATAAAGTTTACTAGAAAATGTATATATACTGGCCTTTCTCAAATCTCGTTTTCGCTCATTTCGAGTTGGCGACGACTTTAAGCGCCCGATCTTTAGTTTTTTTCTCACGCAGCTCAAGGGCGTCAGATTGGTTCGGCATAGTTTAACACTGCAACATCACTCGTCCTGCATGATATTAGTACTATGAATCACTCTTTATATGTATATTTACGAGCTTGAACATGTCCGAGCAATTTGTGGTTCATATACCTGTCTCTACGACATGAATTAGGTGGGTACCACTTGACTTCAAGCTCTATCTTCAAGTATACATCACCCTCTGTCCAAAAAAACTATCTTAGCAATATATTATACATATTAGCATTGCTATACTCTAATTTTAGGCTAATTTGGCTGGTTCTCAAAGCCCTACGACATGAATTAGACGAACCCACCATACCCTACAATAGATGAGGCACGTGAGCTATTGGTCGGAGGCAGTACCCCGAACCGAAATTGAACCGCGGCGATCCCGCCTACCGTAATCATAACTACGCACTTCGTTTCACCATGAAGTACTCACAGCTCTGTGGACATGTGTGACTCATCTGTTATGTAACTATCACAACTTTCGTGGTCTCACCATGCTTCCCTTGTCCACCTTCGTTTTCAACTGCAAGAGTGACTCTTAAATTTGAACGAACATCACGACTAACGATAGCATGGAAAGAAGTAGCTATCTGCAACTGTCTACAGACTTGGAGAAACTGAAGAGCATGCCTGACGATATATTTCTGGAAGTACTTGGCCGTTTGCTCCCAATCGATCTTCTGCAAGTCGCGAGAGCATCAAGAATTTTGCATTCGTTATTAATCTCACCCAATGCAACGCAAGTGTGGAAAAGGGTTAGTTCAACCACTTGTTTACACTTCTTAGATCTTCACTCATGTTGGCTTGCAATAGGCTTTTTGGAATATTGCTAAAGTTATACGCCCTCCTCATTTTCTGGAAGGGATGAAGCCTCTCTTTTACACTAATTATCTCTTCGGTCAGGATTGTCAAGTAGGTATACTTATTTATGCCATAATCGTACAGTGCATGATTTCATCCTGCCAGCTCTGCGGTAGGGCTGAACAGACTTTCGATCACGAAGTTGCGCAGATTCGCTACTGCTCTCGATGCCTTGTTGACGGGTGAGTTCGAGTCTTGATATTGTTATCTCTGCTATTCTCATCATCCTATCTTAGCCAACTGATCAGTATCGAAAACGTCGATGGTGCAGATGCCAAAGTTTGCTATCAAACACGGACTAAAAAGCCTGGTAAGTGTACCTCCACCCTTCATTGCATAGACTTCCATTTTCTAACTCGACCTACAGCACAAGGTGTCTTTATTCTGCGCAATGAACTTTTTAGACGAATGAAAGAATATAAAACTTTGGATAACGAAGAAGAACGGTCAAAATACGTTAAACGTCGCTTGATCGAGAGAGTTGATCGAGAGAAGGTTAGTTTCTTCTTTGTTGTGGGTCATTCATTATAGGGCCTAGTCATAAAGCATTTGCAGTTCGGCTCCATTCTTCGTAAATGGAGGAAAAATCTGCCAAAAAATGAAGAAAAGCGACTGGCTGCAATATGCCGAAGGCGTGAAGATCTGTATGCCGTGAGGTTCATATATTTTTAATCTTTCCCCAACCTATATCTTTAGAGCAAAACAAAAGCTGGCTGAAGAAGGTGAACCCTTTCGATAAATTGCCAGCTTGGTTAGATAATGAGACTTTTGGTTTAGGTTATGTGAAATTGGCGTTCAGCCACCGTTATCAATCACTGATTGCGGACAAATTGAGTGGAGAGCGCCCACTAGGAGATGGAGGTACGGTTAATGTTGTGTATGTGCCCGTCCAGTAGCTCACCTGATTCTAGAATGGAGCCGCCTTCGAGGAGGTCTAATTGACTCACTCCTACACAACTACGAGCGCGACACTATATCTAGCCTCAGACAGGCCCTCAACAGGAATATATCAACTTTAACAGCTTTTCTCGGATCTTCCCTCGCGCTACTAGGTCGCATAATACCCGCAGCCGGATGGTTTGCTCGGCAAGAACCATTAGCATCGTTCTTCCAGAGTAATGAAAACCACAAGATCTACGTCGAACACTATGAGAGGTTCATGCCGGACTGTCTCAAGATAGTTGAAGCATGGAGGACAGCGACAGACGCATATCTGCTCAGTTTGATCAACGAGGTCCAGCTTGCTAATGACGAACAACAACGCGATATTTCAGGACTGCAGCTTGGGGTAACTTTCTTTGGTTGCATGTTCTGCGATGAAGTTATCTCGTATCCTGATGTCCTCATACATAAATGCTTTACGAGAAACGCTCCTGTAAGTTAGCTTCGTTATTCATGAGTTTTGACCCAAGGTATAAATTGACCGTCCACCGCAGGCATGCAAAATTGATCCAGAAAGCAGTTTGAAATTTGAAGATTCAGTTATCGGAGCTTCTAAAGAGTCTCGCCCTTTCACCGCAATCAACATGTCCACCCACTGGGTAGAAGTGGTAAAACCTCACTCAAATGGCATGTGCCCCGGGAGAACATCAGTTTTTTTCGACCAAACCGCGTCCAGAATTGCACGAGAGCTGATTTTTGCTTGTGGAGAAGATCCGGAGCTCATTACTCGCGATGAGCTCAATGTGAAAGATCCTCGGGTAGAATGTTTGCCATGCAGCCGTCTTGGATTGCAGAACCAATCGATGCCTTGGACAACAGCTGTAAGTCTTTAGCTAAATGTCTGATGTTATTTTTGAATTTTTTAAATATCAGGTTATCCATTTCCACAAGAAACATTTTGAAGATGGTCAGTCTGAGGAAATTCAATGGAGCCAAGTGGAATCAACGGAAGAACGGCATGATCATCCATAGCAGGCAATCGTCTTTAAACTAGACTTCGTGAGGGTTCACGGTGAATATATGTAGATTGTGTTGTTAACCTTGAATGGGGATGAAGGCTTCAATTTAAAACATGCGATCTGCCGCTAAATAGCCCATGTTTCCCTTCTACCTGTATCGTCAACTCTTCTAATCCGGTGATCTTCTCTCGCAAGAGAGCATCAACTCTTTCAACAACCCTATCCAGTTTAGTATATGTCATCCCTCTACTAGAGTGAGGCCCTGTCGGATCCACAGAGGAAGCAGAAGGGGCCAGTTGTATCCTTATCGACCCAATGAGACTGGAACTGTCTTTGGGCCAGAAACGAGGCGATGTGTACGATGCAAGTCCCTCAATTGACGATAGCTATGGGATAGTTGTTAGACCCACTCCGACGAAATGATGAGTTTGCTTACTTCAGTAAGCGCCTTCTGCACATCTACATCACGTTCGCCAACATCCAAAGCAAGAACTTTCCCTGTATCCAGTACAAGAGGAACCACACTGGCAGCGATTAAAATGGCTATGAAAAGTGACGCGATCGGATCAAAACCTGTCCAGCCATAGAACTGAATCAGTAATGTGGAGATGATCACGCCAACAGAACCAAGTGTATCCTAAAGTTATAAGCCGTCAGAAACAACTTTGAACAAGTCTCAAGCATAAACATACTGCCATGACGTGCAAGAAAACACCTCTCATGTTGTGACTATGCCCTTCATGAGCATGACCATGCGCGTGCGAATGATTATGCAGATTTGGGGTATGCTTCGACTCATGGTGTTTCTCGAAGTGATCATCGTGGCCAAAGGTGTAGAGAGGTGTCAACGGTGTCTGAGCGCCGGGAGTGCCTTTGATCGAGTTGGCCAGCTCGACTGAGATGGCTGATACGGGTGGTGCCCGTCGGGATTTGTCCTGCGTTCCATGAGAATGGGCAGCATGTGAGTGAGAGTGTCCATGAGCACTCTGATTGCTGGTTAAGATAGGATTATGAGTAGGCGAATGAGAGTGACCGTGATGTCCTGAATCATCATGAGAATGCGAATGGTGTTGGTGTCCATGAGATGGTTGTATTGGAGAGTGCGAGTGACTGTGCCCATGATCATGGTCATGGTCATGACAGTCAACAGGCGAGTGAGGGGGCGAATGCGTATGAATTGCAGGCACTGCGAGAGAATGGGATCGACTATGAGTCGATGAGGACGGTCGCATAGCAGGAGGTGATATAGAGTGTGAATGACTATGACCAGCTTGAGAGTGATCGTGGCTGAGAGTGAGTGAGATTGGTGGAGGAGGAGAATGAGAATGTCCACTGTGCGGTTTCTCTGCAACCGAGTGCGAGTTAGAGTGCCCATGAGAGTGTGAATGGCCACCCTAGAGAGGCTTCAGCTAACCGTCACGAAACAGATAGAGGTGACATACATGATGATGGCCACCCATAGCGAACATCCCAAACAAGTTGACACCCAGACCCAATGAACTAACTAGAAGTAACTGGCTAGTATTCATTTCTGGTGGTTCCAAACTGAAGAATTGTAAGATTTTGAACAAGTTAGTTAGTTTGAACGCCTACATTCGTTGAATAGCTTCAAAAATGATGAATATTGAGATCAAAATTAAGAATATGCCATTGGCGAACCCAGACAAAGTTTCGATGCGACCATATCTGGCGAGGAATAAGACGAGAAGTTATTCTGATGGAGTGTGCATACCCATATGTAAACCGTTCATTGGGATCCCAGGTAGCCATGACAGATGCCAGAAGCCCTACTCCGATAGCCATACAATCGAAAGCCATATGAATCGCTGAAGAGATGTGAGTTTAAGGCCTTGTCGGCTGTAGATAGAAGCCTACCATCCGAAATCAACCCCAGACTGTTCGTCCAAACACCATACAACATCTGAACCCCCATAAAGCATAAATTCAACACTAAGAAATAGAATATCTTCCTGGATTCCGGGTTGGAAAGAATCGTTTTCAGGTAAGATTTGATAAGCCTAGCAGCGGGTGCTCGAGGCGCCGAAGTGATGGTTTCGATATTTTCTGGGTACATGCCTGCTTGATTCGTCAAATGATGAAAGCGAACATTGTCACCAGAAGAGCTTACCAACATACAGAAGAGAGCCGACGAATAGATCTGTCCAAGACGGCGTTTCTCTGAATACAACAATACCCAGTACAAGAGAGAAAAACATCAAGCTGGGGTAAGAAAGGCCAAAGTGCTGGGGTTGAAGGGTGTGCTGCTTGACCGATTGCTGGGTGAGGGGAGAGAGAAACAGGAACGAGTAGGCAATTACGGGGATTGCAGCAAGGGAGACGAGCGGTAATGCCGGCGTAGAAGGAAAATCAAGCTGCATAAACCAAGGACCTCAGCCATTTAGAGCAGTACGACTGACGGAAGGTATTTGCCACGTACCACAACACTCCTGAAAAGGTAAAATGGAAGCGCGAAGATGGTGGCTCCAAGCGTGCTGGCTGCTGTCGTAAATGTCGTACCTAGCGATGGAGACAATACCGAAAGTGTATGTTCAAGAGCTATGGATATGATGGCATGGAGTAATAGAGCGCCATAGCCAGGGGCGAAGTGCCAGAAATTGGATGTCAAGGCGGTGGTGTCCGATCCAATAGAGAGGAGAAGAGCTGCTGCGGTGATTGTCGCTTTTCTGGGCTGGAGAAGATTGTGAATATAAGATAACGCATCGAAGTTTGAAAAGACTTGCAGATGATAGGTTGAGAAGTGATCCAAGCCAATATGTCGAAAAATGAGTGAAAAGAACGATACTAAATGCAAGTTAACTCTAGATGCGAGTTGAAAGTGAATTTGAAGCACACCGAAAGCACGATAGTCGATACACCGCGACCAAGAGAGAGCCATATTGCATAAACTGCAGCAACGACGCGGTCCCTAGCACTGACCACTGAGGTGAACGACACGTATCAGTAATGGTTCGTGACAGAATCATAGCGGACATACCTCTATTTCTCTCCTCTTTGCAAATTGCCCAGTCAATCCTTCCCAAACCAGCACACCCAACCCGCCACAAGCGAGAACTCGCATCAGAACCCAGAAAACTCCCACATCGAAACTCAGTAGCCACTCTTTCGAAGCATGCACCGCAAAAACGAAGAGGACATTGGCGAGTAGAATGCGCGGAATGAATCGATTTGGTATCCTGAAATTGTCGAAAGTCGAAAAGTAGAGTGCCAGCAAGGGAGCCAAGTGTCAACTCGGTCAGTCCTGAATGAGGAAAATAATTTAGGAGATCATCGACTCACGACGTTGAAAAGACTTTGGATGGTTTCAGACTTATTCTATTCCTTGTATGAGCATCTGGCACGGGCATAACGAGCGCCCGGAAGATAGAGCGTAGATAGCGAGAGATGGAAAGGAGTGAAGTGTAATGAGTTTGCTGGCCAAGCCAAGTTGAATGCAAACTCAGGGTCGCGGAATTGCTGATCTGATCAACGGACATGTACGCATGGCGGCCCAGGAATATTCTCGCTATAATTGTTCTGGCCCAAAATATGCACGTAGAAACATGATAGCAATGATAATCTGAACTGAGCTCCATGATAACTACTGCAAAGATTGGCTTGAAAACTCAACTTAAAGAATGTGGACAGCAGTGTATACAATTGGTGGCCCCTAATTTAAATAACTTCTTCGTTTTATCGGGCGTGATTGTAAGGAAGATCATCGCGAATTTGAGCTCCCAATAACATGTTACATTCAAAGTGGAAAGCCTTATAAATACAGTGTAAATTATCACATCTCCTGGGGTACGTGTATAGAAAACCTCAAACAAAATCTTGAGCTCGTTTCGGGGAGTGGTGCTTATCGTCGCTTTCTAAAGGTATCCTTGGTACAACTTTGAGTTCTTTGAGATAATCGGATCTCGTTTCTCTTGCAGATGGTTCAGTGACCTGATTGAAAAAGGTAAGTGATTGCAACAGTTGAGATTGTCGTAGATTTACCTCTATCTGTTTATTCTCAAGATCTTCAGTAGATAGTTTGCCACCGATAGAAGGAAGAAAAGATGCTCGGGTTGGTCCTGGGTTAGATCCAACACCTATGGAAATGTCGAACGCAGGGTCATTTGAAAGCACGCTAATTTTTTTAAAAAAATCGACGGATATCAGGAATACCCAATTCGTTTCGGAGAATGTCTTCACGTACGGGAGATTCTCGAAGTGGGATCCAGACTTCGTCAGTGCTCGAACGGCTCGGCATGCAACAATCTAAACAGCTAGGTTGAGTACGGCATAATACAAGTTGCGAAAGTCTGACAGTTGAGAGTACATATGCAGGTAAAGCATATGTCCGACTCGCATTGGTGTTCCTTAAGCCTGGTAGAGTTACAACAATAAAAGCAGCTGCGTTGACACAGAAACTACATAATAAAGAGAGGAATCCAGTCAATCCAAATGATGTCAGATAATATACAGTACTCACGCAACGAAAAAATAAACAATCCCTTGGCTCAGTACTAGGTAGGTAAGGCGTAAAATTGAGCGTTCCCTCCGACGTTCACGACAATAACGGGTGAAAGCCGCCGTCTTGATCCCGATTTTATAGACGTTTAAGCCGAGGACGAGAAGGTCAAATGACATGGATATGAGAAAGACGATTCTGAGCCAGTCGTTTTTAGAGCCGTTGACGCAGACGTGACCTTGAACACTCCACCGCGAGCTCTTCAAGACGTCGCGGACGTCTGACGTAGAATATTAAATCAACACGGATCTTAAGCTTTTCCAACACCAATTTACAATACGATAAAACTCACCAAGGAATATTATAGAGAACTCTCCCAGCATTATCAGCGCTAAACCCGTCGTCACATATTTATTTCTTTCCCAAACGGCAATTCTGTTATTAGATGCAAGGCATTGAGCAAGAGTAGCTGGAGCATAGCAGTGGCGAAAACTCACGTTCGAAGGGCCAAGTTGATGCTGGCAAAAGCGAGTGCACCTTTGCCAAAGAATCGCATAAATGCATAAACTACATTACAATTTATTGGATGTTCTTGGCTGAAAGAACATGAGATGTAGAAGGGGATTCGTTGAGAAATCACAAACCCTTTAGAGTTCCAGAGTATCATGCTATATGCCAAAGTCTTAACTGTCTGAATCAACCACGAAAATTAGGATACTTACCTGGAGATAAAGTGTCCCAGCAATAAATAGCGGTTCACAAAGTAGAAGAACATCGGCCATCGAAGTCTCTTCTTGCCGATTATAAAGTCCCACTCAAACCCAAGAGAGATAAACCACTCCCATCTGTAAAAGGCACAGCGTCAAGTTACTCCTCGTACGCGCTCGGAGATCAAGTGGGTACTAACAGGTACAAGCCGAACAGGATATGTCCCAAGGTAGGTGTTGTACTATCAGATGATGCATTGCGAGCAGCATGTTCGTGCATGAGCAGAGACAAGAAAATAGAGAGGTAGATGATAAGATGACAAGAGATGCGACAGACAATCCCTTGCCATGTCTGTTGTACAGGTGAATCTCGTCATGGGAGCTGCCAGAAATTTTGAGGGGACAATAAAAGGGGAGATGTGACCATACTGCGATTCACACCGTGGTAAATGACCAGGCCTCTCGAAATGAGTTTCGTGATTGTCAGCTGAGCGAAAAGACGTAATTTTCTGGGAGACCCGAGCGAAAAGCATTTAAAGACACGAGAAATCTATTCTGCATAAAATCCCTTCGAAAATCATCGGTCCTCGAAGAGGACGAAGACGCAAAAAAGGGTGGTCAGGTCGGTATTGTTAACAAGGCAGCCGCGAGTCTCGACCCTGCTGATAACATTCGACCCTGAGATGGAGCGCGTGTAAGTACTAAGCATCAAAATTTGATTAACTTAGATTTCCTTTGCCAAGGCGCCGGGGAGATAACGACTGCGTTTGATTATCCTCGGTGGGATGGATTGAAAAAAATGTATTCAATGAGTTGTTGTCAGTCTGAGACTCACGTCGCTTGATCAACTTGAAAAATGAGATGTTCTTCTACCATCCGGCGGTTGAAGGGAGAGCTCAGTGGTTCCTACTCACCGTGACTGGAATACGGCATAATAATCTGCAATTGGCAGCAGCAATAATTGTAACTGCGACTCGTAGTCATGAGAAAGCGATAAAGTTTCACCAGAGATAGATGTGCGAATTGTAAAAATATGGAAGGACAACAAGTTTCTGACTGTGGGAACCAATTACGATATTGAACGTGAAGCCAAAGAGCTATTGTTAATCTTATATGGCCAAGGGAAGAAATCGAAGTAGTGAATCTCCACAATAGACATTAAACACACCAGTAGCTCACCAAGGTAACTAGGTTGACAAACAATATGGCCTGCTGGTACGAAGAAAGTATTTATCTAAGAAGATGTAAAATGTAGTGATCGTAAGGTATACAGATGAGGTGGATGTATCATAGGTTGATATGTAAATTTGTCTACGTGACAAGAATTGAATAAAATAAAGTAAAACACACGAGAGATCAGAGTATGCAGAAACAAATCCTATGACTGATATCGAGCCATAAAGCTATGCCAAGGATCATGAATACTGTCTTGGAGAGTAGAGTTCGGCATTTCCGGAGGAGAGAGAACCATTGGTGTTTGACCAGGATTATATATCTGGCCATAACCGCCGGATGGGCTGATATTCCCGCTGTACCCGTTCGACATCGCGTAAAATGGGTCAGTTGTCATTTCTATAGGCATCATTCCGTTTTGGGCGGTTGAAGAGGAGGAAGTATTTGATGATTGGACTGGTGGATACTGGCGTTGACTGGAATGAAGGGTCTGGGACTGAGGATGTTGGTGGTGCCGGGCCACTGAACTTTCGTGTTCTTGAGGAGTCGAATAGAGCATGCCTCCATCGCTTGAAGAGTATCCATTCCGGTAGCCATTTACATCAGTAGGGGTGGCGGTAGTAGGAGTATGACCATTGGAATAGTATTCCCCAGGACTGTCGATCCCGCCCATCGCCATATTAATGCTGACGTTAAAGTTCTGAATATGAGTGTAGTTTTGGGTTGACCAGGAACTTGTGGGAGAGGCTTCTGCCGGTGCAGAATTGGAGGAGTTATGTGAAACCACCGTTGAGGATGTAGAATGGTACATCTGTTGCTGATGTTCCATACTGGGTGAGGATGATGACGAGGCCATGGATGCGGGGATAATGGCACGAGAGTTCATATTAGGAGGTGGCTGATACAGTGGCGTTGGCGACGGAGATGCTTGAGATTGAGGGCTTGGAGCGGAAGCAGACGGCGATGATGAAGACGAAGTGCGGCGTGATACAAGACGTGTCAATCCACCTAAAGCAGACAACTCATCTACTTCGCTTTTGATCTTAGGTGCGAAGTATGAAGCGTTGTTAACTCGATCGTTCGCCACATCGGGAGTGTGATTTGTAGCTAGGACAGTCGAGAGTGCGCTGCGCGCTCGTTCTCGCAGCTTCGAAAGGACCGGCTACAAAGTATTTCAAAATTCTTTCTTTGGACCCAGGTGATCACAAACGTACAAGGACTTTGGACCGTTTCGCCGTATCTGACGTTCGGGTAAACAAGTTATACGCCAGTTCAAGATGCGAAAGGGCAGAGCGGGCGAGGCCCATACGCGACTTGGTCGCAATTGAGCCAAGGACGATCTTGGGGAGATCCGATAAGTCAACCAAGTTTACGATACACACAGTCAAATGACTTACGGCGCATGAGAAGACGTGGGTTAGTAGGAACCACATCCTTTCCGTTAGTTGAGGGTGCTGGTTAAACAAGCTATCGATCAAACTGACAAAACTGGTGGCACAATTGTACGCAGCCAGCACTGAGGGCGCATATTTGCTCCCCATCGGATCGGTCGGGCTATCTTCCATAGCTTGTGCGAAAAACCCTCTGTGCATGTAAAAGAGCGCTGAAAATAACATTAAGATCGGTGAGAAGCCTGCACAAACAAGAGAACTTACTCATTTCACGGATGGCGTATGCGACATATCTCTGCATCGTCAATTGCACAGAGGGTTTCTCGGACTCCCCGGTAGGAGCCGCCGATACGTTATTACCCCTGCCAAAACCGGGAACTCGAAGGCTCGGAGGGATGTACCAGTTCCTGACTTTGGCGTCAAGATCCTGTATGAGTTTATAGTTTGGAGGGCGGGCGCCAAATGCCCTGTCTATGACGACACTGAGGCACTGGGAAGAGAAACGATATTTCCAAACATCATCTTCATAAAATTGTTTTAGAATACATGATGGAGGGGTCGTAGAGGAAGACGCACAGGTCATTTCGATTTCGCCATGTTCATCTTTGATTGTATCTTGGGGCATCTGCACATCAACGTGGGCGGTTGAGAACGAAGGCGGCCGACCGAATGTTAGAGCCTGCAGAATAGATAAGGGGAATTAAAACCTTTAGACGGGCATAGGATCTACCTGCCACGCATCGAAAGTAAATATTTCATGGAATAAATCTCTCCGTTGCTCTAGCTGTTCTGATTGTTCTGAGTCGACTCTCCATTTTCGAATGTCCCGATCTACGAAGGGATAAGAAGACGAAAATATCAAACGGTAAAGCAACTAACGGAGCCCAATCTGGAGGCCACTAATATTAGTCAAAACTCAAACCTAGGAAGCTTGCCAAAATTTCTAGAAGACTGACTTACACTTTGAGCGAGTTTTACAACCATCCCAAGCGTGACCCATCGGTCGTTGCTCATTTCACCGAAGAACATAAAATGGCTCATTAGTACCTAAAATAGCGGAGATTGTTAAACTGATTGTAGCCAACGGACAGAAATCTTACTAATGCTTGGATGGCGTGGATGGAATGTTCTTCCAAAACGGAATCGAGTGACAAAGCTGCTCTTCCCAGTTGGAAATATTGATTCGACTCTGAGGACATTTTTGGCTTTGATAGATCAACAAGGGCGCCCAGAGCGAGGACCATGCATAATACGGCAAGGCTATGTGAATGTATCATTACATTTGGCCGAGGTCCACTGGAAGATAATTCGGGATCATATATCTGGAGATAGATTTGTTCCAAGTCGGGTCGTTTTATCGGGTGATACCTTCAAGAAAGTGAGTCAAATGGAAAGCGTAATAACAATCGGGACCTACAACCAAGCAGCATGTCGATAATACGTCATGATCAAGTCTTTCGCTGCGTACGCAGTAGGAAGACTCCCAAGGATCGACTGCCTGACTCCATCGGCCGAAGCGCCAATAGTAGTAGCGAACGGGAACCCATGGCTCAAGGAAGTGATATCGGTTGTTCCTGGATAGGAAGCTAGCATCTTTACACCATTATTTCGACTCAAAGGCGACGCTTCTTCGTTGTCTGAACCTTCCTCATTCTGCTTGTGGGTAAGGTTCATTCAGTCGATCGAAAGTTTGATAGGCGTTTGACGTGGGTTGGTGAAAATGAGGTAAGTTAATGAGAATTTGAATAGGTGAGTCCACATGTCAGGGGAGTTTAAGGAAGCTAGAAAGAGATGGCTTCACCTGAAGGAGATGCTGTGAAGTAAAGTTTGGGTTGTAAGGTTAAGGTTTCCAATGATTCGGGTGGAGGCTACTTACCCATGAGCTAGCGGCTTGTCCAAAGAACGAGGCCCGACCGTCGGTTGACAAGGACCTATTCAAAACCAGAGGTTGTCAGTAGGTCCAAGACGTTGTGACGATCAACAGTTAGAGAACATCAAGAAGGCAGGTTGGTATCATCAAGCGACGGAACAGAAATAGAATGCATGTCGGTGTCGTGCGTATGGGGTAGAATCTCGAGGAATCGTTTGTGACGGTGACGTCGGAGACAAAGAAGACAAAGATAGAATGTTGAGTCGCAGTGGGCTTACTTACAGGGATCCGAGCGAATCGATGGCGTCCTCCGCCTCTGGTTTATCGTCTTCGTGTGAGGGTGCGTCTTGCCGTTCTCGTTCGAGGGGTCGCTTGATTTGTAGTAGATCTTCGCTTAGTAATGGATGAGGTGTACTTGAGTTCAACGAGTGAGATTGTGCTAGGCCATCTTCGAGTTGGCGCACTCGATTGGCGAGAACGGAGATTTTTTCATGTAGTTCTTGTGTGTTGGCGAGAACAAATCTTCAGGAAAGTTTGTCAGCCCCCAAGTAAAAAGGATCGAATCCAGGGAGCGTACCTATTTCCTTTGCCAGTTGTGAGGGACGCTACATCACGTTAAGGTCCCTCAGCCAATGTTACATGAAGGCCACCATAATAACAAGCTTGTCACCTTCTGGACAAATTGCACCGCAGCCTTTCTTGACGCAATTGCTTTTAAAGTATCACAAGGATCAATAACGCGCACCAGATGGGCGGAATTGGCCGTACCTGCAAGGAAACACGCGACTGCACCTAGGTTCAAAGAAATATAGGACAGTTTGGTTGGTTGAAATTTAAAAAAAAGTTGGAATAATTCAACCACATACTTTAGCTTCAACCTAGAAAGGACAATGACGGAACGAGACGTCACTTCAGCACCGCCTTCTTGCATTACAGACAGAACACACCCCAGGGCGAATATTGGACATACCGTCGACATTCAGCACAGGAAAGAGCAACACCTCTCCGTTTTGGGTGTCGCACTACGAGCGATGAACTGCTACCATTCTGTTGCTGCATTTCGTTTGAGCCGTACGAGGCCATGGAAGAGGGAAACAAGAGCAAGGAATAGGCGTTATGAGAGAATTATAAGGGCTAATAATTGTCGGCCTGGACACACCTCCGTGGTCATATATAGAGATCTGACTATGGCGATCTGTCTTATTTGGGCCACGTTCGATGCCGATCATATCTGAATTGTTTGGCTTTGTTGGTTGACGCCTTTATCAAACAATTTTTGTTTCTTTTCCTTCTGGCTCCCCTCTTGCTCCCTGGTTGTCGTGTTTCATCTGTAAGTGTATCCACCATTTACCTAGACTTGTGATGATTACATTAGATGACGAGTCTGAAACCACGGTTGGCCAGAGTTTCTCTAGCTGGCCGCGAAATTGAAGAGTCAAACTAAAATTTACCATTCATGCATATCTGATTTCTTTTTCTCGACGATCCCCAAGCCGAATCTGGAACTGACTATTTTATTTACTTCCAGGATTCCTGAGTCTAACTCTAAGCCGCGATGGCACCTTCCCGACGTTCTGAATATCATTCAGACTCTGAAGATGAAGATGATCAGGTTGGCCTCTCCGGCATCGAAACCAATGTTCTACTTGGTGTTCCAGACGGTCCCATCGAAGTCAAGGACGACGTGATAGATGCCGCCGTCTCTCGTGTTGGAGGACTCCCTGTACGAATGTCCCAAGTCGTGTATTACGCCGCAAACAATATTATTGACCTATGGCTTCTATATCTCGTTTATCCGATCATTTACGGCTTTGCCGAAACTTGGTGCGCTTCTCGCTCACCTGAATTTCCAATAGGCGCTTTTGCCATCCCGAGAGCCGCCTTTCTCGTCCTCCTACTGCAAGTCATGCTCAAATCCTATGGAACTACTTGTCCAAATGTGGTGTCCATTCGAAGATAGCCCAATGGATCGAGCGCTCTATGTCTGGGGTTGCGCTCGGTCTGGGTGCCAACGAAAAGATGGAAGGTGTGTGCACATCCGTCCTTTTACCTGCCTTTTTCCCTTTGTTTTGGTATTGTTCGCTACCCTGCGATGTTTCGTGCACCGAGTCTTATCCCACCCCTTCATCTCTGCCACCTCGACCTTTCCTATTCAAGTGCACTTCTTCTAGTGTACTAGGTGCACGTAATTTCCGCCTCTATAAAGCCAGTCTTCGACCCGTCATGACCTCCTTGGGGAGCAATGCGGTACCACGCGCAGTCAAACTTTTTCCCTCAACCTCCTCAGCGCTTTCGCTTACTATCTTGGGAGGCAACTCTGACCCAGCTCAACTTAAAAAGACTGCGTGTTTTTCATATTGCTATCGAAAAAAGATAGGTGATATGACATCTTACGGTTTCATATCCGTCATCTCTGGAATTTGTTCCCTGGGCTAGTGCCTATGGGGCCACTCTCCACTTGTGTCCCTTCGGCAACCTCCCGTTCGGTTGTGGGACCCTACCACATGGAGAAACTTGATCTGCCAAGCCTGACTTGCTGATTGTCGTATTTTGATTGTTATTTCATCTAGTTGTATTCGTCTTATTTCCTATTTTCGACATGGTGGTCCTTTTATGATGCCGACTTGTCCAATTTGTCGCCTTCATGGTGCATCTATCGTGCCCGAGTCCGAGGTCAAGCTACATATTCAATTGTTGTCTGGCGCGATGATACATTGATACCGATCGACATTGACTCGGATCGAGTCGCGCCCGGAAACTTACTAGGTTGCCAGAATGGTGGTCAGATGCTTTTTCTGTGCGCTCCGCGTCGCGCGCCGACTCCAGGGGTGCCATGTGCTGCTTCACGCGGCAGATATCTCAGCTCTCTCGGCCCTTTGTTAGATAGTACCTGCTAGCAATCATACGTTGCGATTGGTATCGGCCACCTCGGGGCTAGGGTCGCAAAGACCACTTCTGCCGCTTGCTAGAGCTACGTTTGGGCCTACCTTTCATTACTGTTCCATTGATTCATAACCTATGAAGTTTCCTATCATTCTAATCTTCTACTAATCAAAAGAATAAGTCGCTGACGTGAATTGGATTTTTACAGCGTACGTGCGTGGCGTGGTTTGCGTTATAACGCTGTTTATGCAGCCAAATTGGAAAAGAAAAAGGAGAAAGAAGAACGGAGACTTAAGGCGATCGAGGAGAAAGCTATGTTGAATGCGACGAGAATCGCTGAACAAAGTGGCGGCACAAGGGCCAATCCATTTTCCGTAAGTCACCTTACCCTTGCTTTGGGCTTTATCCATCTTGGCTTTCGCATTTCTTCAAACTTCGGATTTTCTCTTCTCTCTTCGTCTTTTATTTGGAATTTCTTATCGGCGCTGGTCATGGCTGTTTTCCTTTCGCAATAGGGTTATGCACGTTTTGCAAGCTTTGTGGGCTCCAGAAGCAGACTCGGAAGATCGGTCACTCCTGATGCCGAGCGCCGTGACCCCACGCTTGTCTATCTATTTGGGAGGTCTTCCTCTCTGAGTATTCATGTGTCGCTCTTTTCATTCGCTATCAATTTTGCTTCCTTTTACAACGGATCTGCGATAGAGGACTTGGCTTGTCGTTTACGATGCTTCCTTCTTGTCGCTGTCTGCACCGGTTGCTTTCCAAGACCGTCGTTCTTGTCCCTCGGTTTAGACATGGACGATATGGCGATTAGTCGCAAAGCGGGTGTGTTGAGTCAGTTATAATGACGAACCTACTTGTGGCAACTTCGGTCACTAAATATTGGATCTAGAAGAAGGGTGGCAAAATACCAGCCTTATGGCCGCTTTGTCATTGAATGATATATTCCATGCTTCCGTCATAACTTATCATCCGACGAATTTTGGAACCATTTTCCTTGTACGCATACACCCCAAGTGTGGGGTACTCTGAGTGTTTAAACGCCTATTCTCCATCCGGCTGTTTTTCTCTTTTTAAAAATGTAGGATATCTAAGCTTGCCAAAGCTTCCTGTCGTCTTCTCATAGATCCACATCTTTGCGTTAGTCATTTTAAGTACTTTTTTACTCACCAGATTTCTTTTATTTTTGCTGATAGATGACAAAGTCTCTTCGTGTCAACCCATTCGCTTTCTCTAGCAACCCAAAACAGGATGCATCTCCTTTTGGAAGGGATACGTCAAGTTTGGGCGCTCAAATCTTCGGCGCCGGCAAGGCCAATCCAGTCACGTCGGAGGATAAGTCGGTCAGTTCGACTACCGTCAATGAAGTATTCAAAATTCAAGTCCGAAAGTAACACATCTGATATTATGTGTCCAGCCATCCGAGATTCAGGACGAGGAAAGCCAAGATATGGGTCAAGAAGTCGGCGATGAAGACTCAGACTCAGACGCTGCCTCATTAATCGAAGCACTCGCTTCAACCGCGATTTCGGAATCCCAGTGGAAAGAAGCACCCTTATACGCGCCGATTTATCTTTCTACGGTCTCAGAATATGTACCACCGCAACCGAAGGAGAAGGTACCCAAAGGAGTCAAAGTGGATGACGCCGACTTGGATGACATGGGCAAAAAGAAAAAATCCAAAGACATGGACCTTAACTGGATCAAAGAAACCTATGAGAACTCCATGGAAGTTGATCAAGTGTTTGAAAGGTTCATGAAGAGAGTGGAGTGGGAGAGCGAACAGTGCATTAGGTCGGCCCTTGTCTAGTCTGCGTGGCCGACAATCTAACTCGTTTATAGGTATGAATTGAAGGGCACCCCACTCCCATTCGCGACCGACAAGACGTTCGATTTGCTCTGGTATTCCCCTCCGGAGGACCCGCTCCCAGTCACAAAAGCCGTGTTCAAAGTCACAACTACACAGAAGAGAATGTTCAATCCGTCAGCGGTAGCACCCTGCTCACAGTGTGGTGCGGCAAGAGTGTTTGAATGCCAGCTCATGCCGAATCTTATAAATATCCTCCAAGTTAATCCAGTAGGCGGCAAGTCGGAAGGGGAAGAGAAGATAACAGATGAGGAAAGGAGGAAAGAAGTTGAGAAGGTGTTGAAAGGGGGAGGCGATCTGACAGAGAAAAGGGGGATGGAATGGGGTACCTGTATGATTTTTAGCTGTGGTCAAGATTGCTCTATTAGTGGGCTCAAAGGAGAGAAAGATGTTTGGAGAGAAGAAATCGTTTACGTGCAATGGGATGTATAACTGAATCAACAAGTCGTTCCTTCCAGCCTGAGCGCAGCTTGTAGTAGTGGCGGTGATGGCATCAAAGATGGCGGGATTTCCTCATTTGATGTTCTCCCATCCCCAATTCCTTTTCTGCACATCATATCATAGTCATAGCGCTTGTGCTTTCTTGTCTATAAGTTTAGGGTGTTCATCATCAAATCTGGCCCAGACCATGAGGTTGATGTGTTGGCACTGCTGTAATCGCCCCGGTTCTTACAAGCCAACTAATGATCAGAATGAGTGTGTCTCTTTACTCAGCTGACACGGGTTTTTTTGTGGCAATAAATCTATTGTTATCATTGAATTTAAGGATTGCAAATATCCGTTTCCATGTCGAGATTGGAATGTCAGTCGAAATTGCCTACTATGGAGATGGGCGACGCCACTAAGAAAAGTGTGGTATTTGTCCTTGTTTGTTCTACCCCTCAAATTCTTTCATTTGAAAACCGCCGTGATATTGATTCTTGCCTCTCTGTGCACCGCTGTGTCGAACGAGATCACTTTCACTTGCTACTTGGCGGCGGCGACATCTGGTCTCCAAATTATCTCCGTCCCGTCATTCTTAGAATTTAAAATCGATGACTTGTGCAAATGGGTGGAATTCTGGATTGGCACTGACTCAATTTCACTTTACATGCCTGAAACTCCTGTTGGACAAATACAGTCTGGCCAGACATCAAGAACCTCGTTGAACTCGATAAAGCAGCTAGAATCGGGGATTTTGACTGGACCGCGACATACGCAGCGCCAAGGACAACGCCAGTGGTAATTGCGGTTTCTCCCTGTGTGTTCCGTCGCCCCCACGCATTAGATCTTTTCTAATCTCAGAAATAGCAGCTTATGGTTTGTTATGAGGGCTACGTATACTGAACTAATCTAAATTATTTCAGACTACTGTTTACTATACCATCTTAATCGGGCGTGCTGGGGATCCTACCATCTTTTCAAAGAGAAAAGCCTGCTTGATAGAAATGGCAACATTGTGAAGCATCTCAGATATATTGATCTGGGTGAGAATCACGACTTGTTGCAGAGATTCTTCAGAACGATCCGGCCTCGTATTATGGTACCCGAAGAGTATGAAGAAGCCGCCAACCATCTAACAGGGGACGAAGGTAATGCGAGAAAAATACGCAACCTTGGACAACCAACCCCAGGTCTGGGTTTATCTTACCTTAATCAATCCTAATTCTCATATGCCTGTATCTGCCAAGGAAAACAAGAATTTCTAGTGTATCTCCTCTTCCGAGGACTTGCAGAAAGGCAGCGAGTTGAAGTTGATTCATCTTCCAAGGTTTTGGCTTCCACACAGGACGGATTAATTGCGGAGCCGGCAAACTCAGAAAACGCTCTTCCTTTAGGTAAGGGAGCATACTGGATGCTTACGTCTGTCGATAGGAGGCGAAATGATACTATAAAGGCGTTCCAAGGTGCGGCGATGATTGGCCTGAAGAAATTTTGTGTCGAGGTTAATGAAAAAATTTGGCCTTCTCGGCGGATGGCGCATCCTCTCAGCATCGGAGATGGCCACGAGCTTGAACTAAAGCGCCAGTGAGTACTCCAGATCCATATTTGCGGTCATCATTATCCAACGTACTTATCGTAATCTCAGGGAGCTATTGGAAACGTTTGGCTTGGATTGACTTACCTCTTTTGTCAACATATGGTTCTCTTTGACTTGGAAATCCCGGGGTCATCTTTGCTTCTATAATGGCTCCTATCATGTCTGACATTACCCGAGGGTCAAATGCTGATGTCTGTGATGCGCAGCGCTCCAGTGACGCAGAGTGAAACATCACGGATCAAAATATCCGCTTTGATTACTACCGGTAGTATATAGACGAGTTTGTAAGAATGAGCGACGAGAAAAATGTCTGTGCACTGCAACTGCGGCGAGGCATCTTGTTTAATCGAAAATTATGCCAGCGCATCCAAAAAAATCAGCTCTACTTGCGACTTTGCTGCTCGGACATCTGACCCACCATTCATCTCCGTTCCCTCATCTCTGGACTACAAAGTCGGCGACTTATGCAAATGGGTACAGTCATGGATTGGCTACGGCCCTGTGTCTCTTTACATGCCCGAAGCTCCTGTTGGTGATCCAGAAACCCGTGAACGTGCGTTCTGGCCGGATGTTAAAAATCTTGTACCGCTTGATAAGGAAGCCACGCTTGAAGATTTCGATTGGACAAAGACATACGCTGCACCTTTTCAAACGAAGCCAGTGATAATAGCGGTTCTCCCCAGTGAGTCTCACATAGATTCAGCTCATCTCAAATCACTTCTGATAATAACTACAGCTTACTATGGTTTGTACCGAGATCTGCGAACACTAACTCGTTCTAAACATCTTCTAGATTATTGTCTATTCTACCATCTCCACCGCGCTTGCTGGGGGTCCAATCATCTTTTCAAGGAAAAAATACTCTTTGAGAACACTGGCAATGTTGTGAGCTACCTCAACTACATTGATCTCGGTGAATACCACGAGCTACTGGGCAATTTCTTCAAAGCGATTCGGTCGCATATTGTGGTACACCCAGAGTATAGAGAAACTTGCGAAGATCTGATAGAAAATGAACGTAATGCGAAAGCAACACTTAGCATTGGTCAGTCTACTAGAGGTATGATCTTGATCGTCTCTGTGGTTTTGGCTGACATGAGGTCAATGAAATACAACAGACAATGAGAATTTTTGGTTTTTCTGCTTTTCAAAGGTCTAGCAGAACGCCAGCCCGTTGCAGTTTGCGTACCAAATAATAATGTTCTCGCGTTCACAGAGCGAGGATTTACCGTGAAGTCTGCCGATCATGGGCTTGCTCTTCCCAGAGCAGTGGGTGCATATTGGCTGCTCCCGACTTGGGATCCGAGGCTAGATGGTGTTGTGCAGGCGTTCAGCGGATTGAAGGCGGTTGGTCAGCAGAGGTTTTGCATTGAATTAAGAGAGAATGAATGGCCTTCTCGGCATTGGGCGCCTCCTATTTATATCGGAGACAATAACAAGCAAGAAATTATGCGGCGGTAAGTGCTGAAAAGCCCAATGTCAAGATCATCGGCCTGTCTTGCTGATTGTTCTCTTAGGAACCTGTTGCAGGCGTTTGGATTAGAGTGAACTCATAATAGAGAAATTCATGCGTAACGGCTTGTAGTCTTGATTCTGTCCTGACAAATAAAGTCTCCTATCATGTAAGTCACGCTTGATCACATCATGAGATACGTGACAGCCGTGTTGTATGGTAGAGACCTGTCACGCTGGTTCATCTCAACCACGAATTTTGGTTGGTTGAAGCTAATTTCAACGAACTGGATGGTAATGCATAACCATTTTACTATTGATTGCTGCTGCCTTTAATGGTGGCTCATTCGGCTTCCTCCGAACACAAACTTCACACTGCTTCGCTTGCTACATCGTTCGTCTTTCAACCAAGACGTTCGTTTATTTTTTGGCTGTAAATCTCTAAAGTCAAGATGGAAGAAGATGAAGATTATGTTGAAACTTCAGATGTTGAAGAGCTCGCTGAACTCGAGAAAGAGCCAATGCTTACTGTTTATCCTCGTTCGCGGGAACCCTTGAGCCCTCGTCGGGCGGGTAGCCCGTCGATTGGAGAGGATTTGCCTCGCAAGAGGGCAAAGGTAAGTTTTTTTAATAGTTATCAAGCGGCTTTCTAACATTTATCTAGTTTTTCCATCAACTTGAAGATGCCTCTATGGCAAACCCCTCTTCGCCAGCAATCGAGGATCCTGTGACTCTGGATTTCCTCCCTTCGCCTCAGCAGCGAAGTTCTTCTCCGTCAAATGCTGGAAGTTTGCTCGTACGACTCCATTCTCCAATTCATCCTTGTCGAAGTCCGTCAGTTGAGTCCCCGCCAAAAGATAACACTCCAGAGCATATAGTGGCACGAAGTCCAAATATGATCCCCGTTCTTTCTACCGAGCTCAATTCAACAGAAGATGACCCCCTACTTCTACAATCACCTCGCCAGTCACAAATGCTTATCAGCTCTCAACTTGGTGAAGAAACGGACAACTTCGACAACGACTTTGATGTTCGGTATCATGACGGAGAAGACGACGCGGGATTCTCTCCAGAGGGGTCACCTTTCCCAGAAGCTCAGATTCCGCCGGACCTTTTTTCTGAAGAAGAGCTCAGGTTACTGGATCCCGAATACGAAGAAGCCCCAGGAACCAGTGATACAGACGGCCACACGACGGAAGACCCATCGACCACCCCTCCGATTACACTACATCCCCCTCCCAAATCACCATGGCGTTCACCAAGGTCCTCTCCTGACCCGCTGGCTCTAGGCAGTCAAGGTTCACATCCTTCGTCGCTTACCCATGCCTCATCAATCGGCGTGGATGAGAGTCGTGACGAGAGAAGTCGGGGGTTGGATGTATCGCCGCATGCTTCTTCCCGCACACGGAACTCACTCGAGCAGGACGCACAGCCCGGGAAGCCTCAGAGCCGGGGGTTAGATGAACTGCTCATGTTTTCACCGACCAAGCCAGCACCAGAGGTCGACGAGCATTCCAACCAAAGCTCACCTCTGTCCGAAAAAGAAAACTTGTTTGGCAGTCCACATCGACCGGCCCCTTCCAGATCTCAATCTCCCCGTGAATTAATTCGACCGCCCCACATCACTCGCCTGCCCGAGGTCGAAGATGAAAATGAAACTCAAAAAGGGATATATACGTTACGACGCAGGAGACCAGCTCAGAAAAATCCTTATACCACTGAGAGCTTACGTTACGCAGCTCAAATGAAGGATATCCCAGAAGCTTATGTTGGTTTAAGGGAGATTCGTCGTGAGCTGGAAGAAGCAAATGCACGTGGAACTGCCGATGCCTATGAGGAAGATGACGAAGGTATTGGGGAGCTGATTGCGAGAGCCGAGAAAGAGCTTGAAAGAAAGAAGCAAAAGAGGAGAGAGAAGGAGAGAGAGAAGATGTTGGCTAAAGAACGGGCAGCCCAATATGTCGGGATTTTACAAGAGGATGTGACGACCGATGAAGAGGAAAGGGAGATGAATGAGGAGCTGAAGAAAGCGAAGAAGCTTCTGAAGAAAAAGGATAAAGAAAAGAAGGAGAGAGAGAAGGAGACGATGCGAAGAAAGAAACGAGAAGAGGAGGAGGAGAGGGAGAGGAGAAGGAAGGAGAAAGGGAAGGAGAAAGCCAAGCCCCGCAGGCTCAAGCCATATCCTGTTGACAAGCCTACCTCGAAGACGCAAAAATCAAGTCATACAACACCAATACCGACGGTCCGTTTTTCATTGCTTTTGCAGACTTTTTATTCACAACGGTTCCCCTTCTCAAGCCATCAAGGAGCATATCTCCCCCTTTCCCCTCTTTTAGACCTGCAGGGGATATCGGTCGAACCTCTCACCGCCACGGGAACTCAAACAACGATATCGATATCGTTCAGGACTATTTCAACGAGATTGAAGTTGATATGCAAGGTCCAGACGACGATACTCCGATTGATTTTAACGAACCCGGTCCGAGTGACTTTGCATCGCGAGCTCATACATCTACCTCTCCTCCTCGAGGAACTTCGCCGACATTACCTGCGCATTCACCAATCTTCAAATACGGGGAGGTGATCGAACTGAGCAACGACGAAGAAAACGATGACCAAAATGCAATGGATGAGGTTCCTTTCGCAATGGACAAAGAAAGTTTGAGAGCATTGAAGAAGTTGTACCCTCGGAGTATGATTAAAGATATGGCAGCAGGCAAAGGGAACGCTCAGCGAAAGAAGGTCGACAGAAGGCCGAGCTTGCCGATGGATGTGCAGGGTGAAGACGAAGATGATGGGTCGTTACGTCCCGGTCAGGTGCGAGTACGGAGATTGGCCAATGCCAGTGTTAGAGATGTGAAAGGTGACACAGAGAGCGAAAATGGCAGTAACCCAAGCTCGGAGGACTCCAGCTCAGATACCGGCTCTGAGGCTGTGGAAATCTTGCGCGCACACAAACGATCACCCCTGCACGCTTCCTCAAGACCTGAAGTGGAACACAGCAACGGAGACGACGTCCAGCTTGATGCAATCAGTGTCCCATCCTCTGACTCTGAAGACGATGACATTCGCTATTTCGTTCAAGGTGCCCCACCAGTGCGAAGAAAAACCAAAGGTAGCACCAGGCTGAAAGATCAGACTCTCATCGACTACATGCTACAAAAGGACCGTGCATCAGGCATGGAAGGTAGGCGGAAATCGAAGAAGAACAAACTAGGAAAATCTTCTGGCGTTCGTCGATCTCATACCAATTTTGGATACAAGTACGATGTTATGACTAGGGATAGTCGAGGGCACGGACGTGAACATCAGACGCTACTCTCTTTCGATGTCCATTCTACCACAAAGCAACCTCGTCAAGGTTCCTCACAGAGTAGAGAACCCAATCATCGGTCGGGAAGTGGCAGCTCGAGACCCCCGATGGCGCGATCTGCTTCCAAAAGTTCGAATGCCACTCTATTCGAGAATGGAACTCAGGGTCATCCAGCAAAACATGCTGATCTCGATCCTCAATATCACCAAACGGTCGATGTTGCCGATGATACCAAACATCGATCCCGCAACTGGAAAGAACAGCAAAAGCGCCGGAGAAGGAGAGCAAAGCAGAATGGGGTTTACAACTTTGGTCATGGGGATTCCGGTGGCGTCGGTGGGGATGAAGGCCTTAATCGAAATGGGCCTAGGAGGAGAGATGCTGGTTTCATGACAGTCGATTTAGAAGACGAAACTTTCCATCGTGTTCTTGCTCCAGTCGGAGTAATAAACATAGGTGCGATGCGCTATGAACCCCCGGATCAAGCAAAGAGATCGCGAGAGCTGAAGCGAGCACAGTCCAAGAACTCGGGCTTGGGACTCTCAGGCGTCGCAGAATGGGCGAAGGGCGTAGAGGTCCCTCGACATCACAATGCCACCTCGATAGTCAAAAAATCGCCGGCCAAGCCGCATGGCTTTCGATACGATCTCGACATTCGTCCCCTCACGTCTGGGAGATCCTTTTCAACGAATTCTTACATCCGAAAAGGTTGGCTGCACGATCTCTTGTCGTGCTTGACGCTACCTGTGGAGAATGCGGCCGCCCCACCGTCTACCACCTTCTGTAGACTTGAGTTTAGTGTTGGTATGGGCATTGATCTACTCCGCCAGGTGCTCCCGAGGCTTCTTGACGCTTTGCATGAGGCTGCAACTGATATTCTAGAGCCAGAGCTTGAAACTTTGAGCGAAGAATGGAAGCCATGTATTCGCATCACCTCGCAGATTGTCACTTCGCACATTCAGAATGCAAATGAGCAGGAGAGAATTGCTTTCAAGACCGCAATCGAGGGCGAGGTACTTCGATGCGCAGCGGAACTCGAAAAGCATACAACCAAACATATTGAGAAGCCGGTTTTATCTCTTTCGTGGTTTCTTGTTGAGTTGTCAGTCAGATGCTCCAAATCTTTGCCAACCACCTGGGATTCGGCGTCATCCGCCCTTCAAGCGTCTTGCAAAGCCCTCATGCGATTTCTCCTTCGCCTTGGTATTTCTCCAGTAACAACTTTGCTCAAAAGTGAAGAAGTATTCGATTCATCCCTACCTTCACCATTTCACTACGCGACAGAATTATGGATCTGTCTCATTCATATTCTCCTCGGTTTTCAGGATGGGAATAGCCCCAATTTGAAGTCTCATCCCTTTTGGACGCCGTTTATTGCCACCCTGCAGGCAATGCCACCGGAAAATGACTCGGCAGGAGTTTTCCAGTTTAGCGAAGACATATGGCTCATCATCTTCGCACTTTGCGCCCTTTCGCAATTCTCTTCCAATGGAATAACCACCACGAAGCCGCGCCTACCTGCATCATGGAGCGTGGTAGAAGTCGCGCTGAAAAGGATCTCCCTCCTCGAAAGCGCCGAACAGCGAAATTCCGACCTTGAGATTCTCAAGACGAGAGATCAATATGTCAGAATCCTCATCCTCCGCTGCACACATCTTCGCCATACCTGGCAATGGCGAATGGATGAAAGTGCTCCGATGTTTAACACTCTTGCTGAAGTCTTCAGAACACGCAATTTTACAATCCTTCGGCATGAAGAGGCCGGTGGCGAATTTCGTTTCACTCCCAAATTCTTCCAAAAGACGGACTGGGCTCTTCTCGATAAGCACGATCCGACAGATACCACGTTCGCCATGTTCCTCAAACTAGTATATCTTGCTTGTCATGACGAGATGAACGGCGGCAGAAAATCTCAACCCAAGATCAAGAAATTGCTATCTCTTACAATCCCTTTACGTCCTTTATCATTCACAAAGATACCCAGTCCCAAAGAAGTCTCCCCGCTCTTTAACTGTCTCAGCGCGATAGCGATTGCTATTGCAGTGGATAATTCAGATCAAGATGACCGCATCAATCGAGCAAGAAGCTATCTTCCTTTCACTACAGCGGACACCAAATCTAAACATCGAATACTTGTGGGGATCCAACGACTTGCTGTGTTGATGATCAAGAAGACTTTTGACCTATCGGCTCTGCTTGCCTGGTTTGAGGACATTGTCAAAGCGGTAGGGCAAGACCTCAAGTTGGTCGACACTGGCTCGCTTTCTACACAAGAACTCCAGGAACAATCTTCGCTTAGACAAGCTTCCCATATTTTTAGCTGTGCGAGTGAGATGATCAAGGCATTTACCCATATGTCTCTCTATCCGGACCCTCAGATCTTTGGTAGGCTGAAACTCGAACTCGAAATCGAAGCTTACTGTCACTTTCAGGAAAACTCAGGACTCTGTGGGGGATGCAGGTGTTCAAACATGAAGCCTTGCGAAAGCCCTTCGCGATTCTTCTTAAGACACTCTTCGCTGCCCGTACTGCCTGTCTGCCTGTTCCTCCGCGTCCTTTCCGACCAATATTCCAGCAAGCGGACGCTGAAGAGAGTCAAGATTACTTCGCGGACTTTCAAGAACCAGATTTGAACGATGTTGCACTTCTCGACCCCGAGGAATTGGTTCAATCGCATCCTTTCGAAAAGCAAGATACGGCTCTACGACAGGTTTGTTAGAGAGTCGCGTTTGACTGTTTTTCACTGATTATTTTCTCAGATCTTGCAGAGCGGAAATTTTATGTGGCAAATTTATCCGCACGTCAAAGCGTACATCATCGCTCCTTCTTCTCTTGATAGCTTCACGAAGGAAAACATTGACGACAGTGATCTTTGGATGCGTATCTGGCTCCACGTAGCAGATGTAACGCGAACGGAGGCTAAAGTTTGTGACCACCACACTAATCTCTGTCCATGTCGCTAACCAGACATTAGTGGGCAAAACCTCTCCAACTGATTAATGATCTGCTTCAAACCGAAGCGAAGACCGACAATTCGCGCTGGGCAAGACGATTTAGTTTAAGTATGATGTTCCAGCTGCTGCAAATCGATCCGATGGCATACCTGGTAATCCTCTGCTACTGATAGACCTGTTTACAACACTGACAACACTTCTAGGACCTGAAACACTTGGCACTAGATGTTTTCTTCCGGGCCATCGGATCTAACTCTGTCGCTCTCGAAAGTCAGTACGTTGCATTGCTTCTCTCTGTCGATTGCCTCCGCCACCCCGCTTTTGCTGGACTCTCCGACTGTCTTCCGCCTCGTGATGGAGATTATCAGCTCTCTGCAGAGCAATTTGAGCGGCTCAAGATACCCATGCTACGAGGTATGTCTGCCTAGTTCTGCCCGATGTGATCTCACTCACTGCCAACAGTTATATTTGCCAACCTGGAACAATCTGCTGCCTCCCGGGAACAACCGCATTCACCAACGTCGACCGACCCAGTTCCAACCAAGCCGAAGCCTACTGATATTGACCATTGCGCATCGATGTTCAGCTGGATGCGTGAAACTCGTACAGTAAGAGATATATTGTGTGCTTCGCCCTCCTTTGCTTATCATCTATCAGGCGTTGGAGAATAAGTTTGGCAGAGAGTCAGACCGTTTTCGAACATACAATGGCTTCTACTTCGAGGTACTGAATGCGCTACGTGTTCATTCAACTCTTGAAGCGCATCCTTCTTTTGATTTTTTTCTTAACCAGAAGATACCCACTTAGACACAAATGTTGTATTTTTGCTTGTGTGTTGATATCAAAGACTAGAGGTCGGAATGGACTGACGGTCTTGTCGAGGACTTTGGCCATTGCTAGGATTTTTTTAAGACGTTGAGAATCTTGCAAGGCCATGTACTTGATTTTTAAACGGAAATGTTTACTTAAATCGCAGTTATTCATGCTGGTGTTTGATTATCACGCTGAGGCCCCAACTTGCTCTTCCTCGTTGCCTTCTGTTTCCTTATTTAATTCGCCAGCAATTGTCATAAACCTGAATCAATGTCAAAATCGATACAAAGGAGAACAGACAGTGAACTGAGTACTCACTTGGCGGCGTCTAACCCCGCGAAGATTCTCATCGCATGCAAATCAACCTGTAGCTGCTCACACAAATCGGCCGTTTGACTAATGGCTCGCGACATCCTGCCCAGACTGCCGGCTAGCTGAGTGTAAAGTCTCTCTTTTGTTTGAGTTGCATTTGTCGGTGCTACATTGCCGCTATTTAGCATTGTAAAAGACGCGATGTTGCCCGACTTGGTGGTTCGAGGAGGAGAACGAGCCCATCACTGTCTGTGATTGTTCATGTTTGTGTGCGGCTTTCATCCACTTGGAACTGGGAACTGCAACGTCGGAAATCTAAAATCTATCTGAGGAATATCTAGTTTCAATATGTGAAGCGTGTCTATGCGGAAACCGCAAAGAAACAGTCTATGTTTCCCGAATCTTTACAAGAGAAGGCCGAGTGTGATAACGTATCAAGCGAACGTTGACCTCGTGCATCTTCAACCACCGACCATTTTTGCGATATATATGGGAGAGTTGTTGCAGCCTCTGATAGAGTTCTGCGCCATCATGCTTTGGAACACCGCCAGATACCCGAGTCTCTTGTTCTCCGACAACCATTTCCTGCAACCATTCCGCATCTTTCCATTCCTCCGAATCAATGCAAACGACAGCATAATGCGCGATATCCCTCCAACAATTTGATAGTGTTGGATTACCTCGATGCAAGGCCCCTTGGACTACCATTTCTAAGAGCGGTCGGGCTTCCGTATATCGCCTTTGTCGCAGGTAGACTCCGGCTAGCTGATGGCGGTTGTCGAACAAACTTAACAAAAGCCCAAGCACCCTTTCCTTTCCTTCCTTATATTCCACAAACCCTTGCATTTTGGGAACAAGAGAAAGAAGTTGACTTGCTGCTTTCCATACCTTCTCCTTGTTCAAAGGCGAAATCGAGGTCTTGTGCAGTTCTGGAATTGCGCAGCGAGTCGAAAAGCCTCTGGGGATACTGGATTTTGACGCCATCTTTTCCTTGAGCTGCATTAACTCTTCCAACGCATCTGCTGCTTCTTCCCAACGCTCCTGGTCCAGATACAGTCTTATGAGCTGGTCCCAGCTGTGAAGGAAAGCGGAGGAGAGGGGTATCCCTCTTTTTTTGCCTTCTCCTGTAGCTTTGACGAGTATCTCCTCTGCTTCAACTAATTTTCCTTGACCGAGTTTCGCTTCCGCCAAAAGTCCCAGGAACCCCAATATTATCCATTGCTGACTCAAAACCATGGACCCCTGGATACGCCCCAAGACTTTTGTAGCGTAAGTCTCTGCCTCCACCCACCTCTCCTGCCCAATATACATTCGCAGTCGATGTAACCCACAATCTTGTGAGATCAGGCACGCAAGATATTCAACTTCAGGAGTGAAATAGCCACCTCTGATGCAGGAGAAAATCAAGGCTCGCCCCAACATCTTCCTTTTAAAGTCATAACTGCATCCTGCTGATATATCGGCGATGAGAAGCTTGCGGGTCTTCACTCCAACGTCCCAAAAGCACACCAAAACCCACGGAATACAGGTACTGCCAGAAGATGTGCGAGATAATCTGGTATAATTATTCGCCAACACGCTCAGAAGCCGTTTCCCTAAGTCTTCGAACGTCGGACTATGATGTTCTTGACACCACATGTATGCACGACAAACATATGCCTCTATTCTCCCCAGTGTAATCATGTCCAACTCTGGGGTCTGGTTTGTGTTGAGCAATCGCCGCAGTTTCTCTCCTCGAGTCCAAAAGGTCCTCGCGGTGGAGCCATGTCTAGGCGTGAGCACGTCGCGAATTCTCCTGCTTGTTGTCAGCAAGTCTCAGGAGTATCAAAACCTGGATATCGACGTACGGCTAGTTTTAGGGCTTCTTTCCTTTTTCTGATTTCGTCTCTTTTCTTTGGACTTTGCAAACTCAAGATGACGGTCACCAGTAGTCCGTCCTCCAACATTAGAAGGTAAATCTGAGAGAGAATTGCCAAGATAATGGCCGTAACACGTTGGGGCTGAAGATGTGGTTCGGAGCAGACCTAATCAACCTAAACACTTCCAATCAATAATTCATGAGAATCTCGCACCCTAGAAACTCAAAGCAGCGATATGTTAAGGTCAATATGAGACTTGATTGACAGAATCCTGAGCGTAAAATTCTAGGACGAACAGGGAATGGTGCGGTGGAAGTCCACTGTTACCTCGCTGGCTCCCAGGTCCAAGTTACGAGAGTAATTTAAGTTGCCACGCAACTCAAAATAAATGCAAGGATAGACATCCCTCTCTACTGGTGGTCCCGGATCATTCTGGAATTAAGCGCTCAAGGACCGGATGCAATAGCATCTATGCCGGCGATGCCACTTAAGACGTATCTGCGGTGACTGATAATCCCATACTGTACTAAGGAGGTAATACTCTCGTGTTCTGGCTTGCCAGCGCAATTCTGAGTAGTAATTCTTGTCTGACTCCATGGTATTGGCTATTGATTGGCTGCAAAGCTGCCACTGCCGCAGCTCTCACGCTATCTCCCGCCCAGATGACATTGTCACAAACAACTTTCTGGACCTGTACCACTGATGGTACCCAAGCCTGCAGTACCCAACTTCCCATCTCGTTTGGTTGGTTCTACCGTTTCTCTGAGTTTCAACCTCTCTTTTTGGGATTCTAATAGTGGTTGCCGACAATATAGAGCAACTGACTCATATTGTGACGTGCTTGCAATGGAGGGTCCTATTTTTGAAGCTGGATGCCTTGGGTTTCTTCTTTGATAAAGGTTTTCAAGGCGTTCAAATTTCAAGTATCTTCTTCGGGCCGTTGTCTATTCACCGCGTGTGCTACTGGTGAAAGATGACAGACACCGACGCCATATCCCACCCAAATTGCACCATTCAATCGCGTTCTTCGTCTGGGAGCTCTTATAAATCAAGATTGTAAGTGTATTTATACTCTCCTCTTCTCTCGCAGTCATTTCTGACCTATCATGTCTACTACAATCTCCCAGGTCACTGACGCGTTGGCCAAGAAACTCAGCTTATCCGCGGACGCTAAGCAGCCCGATATTGAGTACCACCCTGACCGTGTTAAATGGGAGGCGCGTACTGCTAGGCGGCTCAAGGAAGACCCTTCTTTGCCGAAGACCGCCCTTCCAGAGGGGTTTCCTGCCCAACTCGATAGTCCACTAGTTTGGGAAGGCAAAGATTGGAAGGACGAGAAAGAGTGGGTCTACGAACTCACAGGCGAAGATGTCAAAGAAGTTGATGATGCGCTCAAGCACTTCCATAGTAAGAGTTTTCTTTTTCATCTCACACCCCAATTTGACACCCAGCCGCAGCGCTTGATAGGCCCATTGGCTTCGTCTCCCCATCTACATTTCCTTTACCTAAGCTCTCGTCGACTCTCCACCGCCTTAGCACGGATATCCATACTGGACGTGGATTCTCAGTTCTCCGTGGTGTACCTGTTGATTCCTACTCTCGGGAAGACAATATCATTATCTATGCCGGCCTCTCATCTCATATCGGATCCCTTCGTGGTCGACAAGATGTCAACGGTGGCGTCCTAGCCCACATCAAAGATCTGTCCTCTAAACACGACTTGGGTGAAATCGGAGCTCCTGCTTACACGACCGACAAACAAGTGTTCCATACCGATGCTGGAGATATCATATCGTTGTTTGCGTTGGCAGTAGCCAAGGAGGGCGGAACATCTAAGATTAGCAGCAGCTGGCAAGTGTACAACTATCTAGCGAAGAACAGGCCAGACTTGATTAAAACCCTTGCCGAACCGTGGCCCTGCGACAAGTAAGTATTTAATGGATATAGCTTCCTTCGGAACTGACTTGCTTCGAATATTTAGTTTTGGTAAAGGGGACTATACCGTCCACCCACTCCTGTTTTCTCATGACAATAAAATCATCATCCAATATGCCCGCCGATTGTTCACTGGTTTCCTTGGACTTCCCCGATCGGCAACGACCCCGCCCATCACGGAGGCTCAAGCTGAGGCTTTAGACACAATTCACTTCTTAGCGGAGAAGTACGCGCTGAGCCTAGACTTCAGAAAGGGTGATATTCAGTATATTAATAATCTCAGCATTTTCCACGCAAGAGATGGTTTCCGAGATGAGGGAGTGAATACGTGAGTGATTTTGACCTTCTTGAACCCTCAGGGTCGA
The DNA here is from genome assembly GCA_015657495.1 of Crepidotus variabilis. Lineage (NCBI taxonomy): Eukaryota > Fungi > Basidiomycota > Agaricomycetes > Agaricales > Crepidotaceae > Crepidotus > Crepidotus variabilis. The sequence goes on from MU157937.1 coordinate 65,049, forward strand.
TGCTGACGCTGTTGGTACACTAGACGTCATCTTCTGAGATTGTGGTTGAGGAACGAAGACCTGGCGTGGAAAATTCCAGCCGATCTGGAACCAAAGTGGAAAGAACTATACTACTCTATAAAGCCTGACGAGGAGCGATTCGCTCTTGAGCCCGAGATTAGAATTGCGTCCAAAGGAGGGGCCAAGTATTATTGAACTGTATGATCATGAAATCACGAAATCGCTGTCTTGCTATTACTTGTATCAATAAAATACATCTTTATCTCTGTCCCCCTCTCTCTTCATCCCAGCTTATCGGTTCATCCTCCTCCGGTCCCGCATAGAACTCGTACTGACGCACATCAAAGGGCTCCATTTCGTCCACTTTTTCTTGTGGGTAGGTCGCTCGAACGATCTGTGAAATTGTTTCAAGAGCTTTTGCCCATGCATCTCGCTGTTCCAGCGGCGTGAGATCGTATTTCTAACATGCGCATCAATGTTATTGCTTTGAAGAACGAGCTTAAAAGACTTACCTCACCAAGCTCCCAGATCTCGTTGTGGCAAACTAAACATATCTCTTTCTCTATGTCCGCGGGAGGCATTCGCTCTTCTTCGTCCAGAGCTTCTGTGTAAACCATATTCTTTTCCTCGGTTAGTGATGAATTCACGAGCTGATGGTTCATTGCACACCTTCACACCGGCTGCGATTCCAACATCCCTAACGAGAATCTCTTTCGTGGTTGTCGCGGGATCGACTGGAGACCCATATATACGAGTTTTGGTTGCTTCTAACTCAGGCGAAACGTTGACTTTGCGTAGATTACGCGTTAGTCGTATTTTTGATTTGCCAGAGAAGTACATACAGTTGATAGAGCCTGTGAGGTCGTTGATTGGTGTAAGGGTTATGTTGGACATGATGTATGGTACTCAGTGGAGTGTGAGGTTATGTTCCAATTCATCATCTTATATAGCTGCGAATTCTCTACTGGTCAGTCCTCAGGCCTCAGGGTTCGAGGATAACTCAGGGATCAATGACGAAATAATGGAGATGGCACCAAGACAAGTGGCGCCTGGTACACTGGTACAACAACGAGTAACCGGATGCCGTCGAGGGTATTGAGTATCTTAGTCTCAGTACATTCTTTCTGTCTGGAACCCATGAAGGGTGAATCTACAAATCTAAAGACGACAAGACCGGCTCCTCGGGGGATTTCTTGACATTATGCCTGTTAGTATTCCGTGGGTCAAGCACTAAATATCCGAATTAAAACACGATGTAGTTCGAGTAGTGAGGGTCATCCATTACCACCTAAAAACTGTGCTTTGAGATAAACATCAATTCCACACCTTTCAATCGATGTGAAAGTAAAAAGAGGGTGCCGTCGCGTTCTGCCGACGCATCAGTGATGGATTCTCACAGCAGCATACAAGGCTTGACCGAATTCGTCACTTTCTCTGACCAACTTCTTCCCAACGCCAGGTCCCGCTTTAAATTAAACTGCAGGCTACAATATTAGACATCTAAGCTCAGGAATTGTTGTCTAATGAGCTCTCCTTGACATGGAATCTGACCCACCATTCAGATCATGAGAGTTTCCTGCCACACCTCACACTTTCAACAATCTCGAGCGAAGTTAGATAAAGCGCTCGTGGAGTCCTTAAGCATGACTTACCGCAGAACTTCTCACAAATTCAAGGTTTTAAATCGCGGGTCTGTCGGTGGATTGACCTTTTCACCCTTCATTCTAGAGAGAGTTATTCCAGCGCATGTCTGCACTTCCTTCACTGCCAGACATCATCAGCCTGACAGTATCTCGAACCAGAGTGTGGGTTTGGCGTTGAGCCTACTGTTATGATATACTAAAATGTATCTTATTCCAGAACCCGATATCCTGTTGTCGGTGAGTGACATAATACCACCTTGTTCTTGCCTTGCTAAAAAGCTCCATCGTTTGCCAGCCTGCTGTACTTCCTGCTCTTCGATTTGATGTCTATCAATGAACTAACTTCTTTGTTTAGATACTGTTCTGCTATATGAATTCTTCCTTGTGTGCGTGTTGTAACTCTGCCGAGTACTCCATACTTATATCGCGGATTCCGTTCCAGTTTTGATCAAGAATATCGACTGGTGTGTACCAGTCAATGTGTTTGCGTTTCTAATATTTTTTTATGTCTCTGCCTCAGATTTACCAGTCAAAGTGGACTTTGGCAAAATGTCTCTATCTTGCCTGCCGCTTTATCCCCATACTTCTCTGGCCTGCGAATATGTATAATTTCATGAACGATCATAGCCTCGAAGCATGCAAACCATTGGCAATTATCTCAGCGTTAAGTTACATTCCGTTTGTAAGTTTCACCCATCGTTCTGTTTAACCACTTATCCTCTTGAAATTAGCTAGCATTACCTCAGTGCACATATGTTTTCCGCGCATGGTCTATTACTGGTCGGAAAGTTTCGCTTCTTTGGTTATTTCTAGGCTGTCTCGTTGCATATCTAGCAATACTGCTCTGGTCCGCCACCGACAAACTTACCGTCAGCGATGCCCCCTTCTCTCTTCTTCCAAAAGCGGGATGTTTTCGTGTTACGTATCGTAACCAAAATCCAACTACGGTGAGCCGGAGAGATTTTCAGATAACTCAGATTTTGACCTTTTCCATCTCCTTTAGCGCGCGATTGTAGGTCTGTTCTAGTTTGATTCCTTTACCAAGGGCTTATCTTTCTAGAGTTTGCTGCTTTGGGTTTGGACTCGATTGTTGGCGCAGTATTGATTGTAAAGTGAACACTCAGGCCACTTCAACACCATGCTTATATTTTGTTAGCATCATTACCTCAACGTCCGTCGATCTCAAGGTCGTCTTGGGAAGTTAATTTTCAACCAAGGTCCGCTGGTTTTGGTACTTGACTGAAACTGACCATCAGACCAATAATCTTGCGTTAAAATAAAGACTTATTCTATTTTCCGTTCATCCTTCTGCTCAATACTGCGACAGCTGTTATTCTTACGAGGTAGATTCAGCTCAATTTTATCGTGTCCTTGCATTGCTTACCGCCTCTTCTTTCGATAAGCCCCTCCCGTGACTTGGACAGGACTGCTTTGATCGTGGTCCTGGTCATGGCCAATATCACGGTAAATCTCAATTGTGCCCTTGTCTGTCAATCGAATTACTCACTCGCAACTTGGCCCCTTTAGGCTTGTAGGTTGTAAGTACTTGTCCGGAGACTGCAGGCAGACTGACTGACACTTGTTTCCAAGTATTCTACAAATACGAGAGTTATCGCAGTGGCCGACTGAGATCTCTGAGCTTGAACAGTGTTCGCATCAGGTCCGCGAAGATCTTGAACGTATGCAAATGGAGCCGAGTGGAACACTTGATGAGCCGGCTTTGATTCCTGAGTCACCCGCAGTTTGCTGAAAGAGCCGTCCTTAATATCTAGATTCACTTGTATCCACTCTTAGATTTTACCATACTTCTTTCTTCATAATGTGCAATTCTGGCAGATTTCGACCTTAACACTGAACCACCCATTGATGCGATCAAATTCATACTCCCTGCTAGTCTGCTACAATTGTATGAGGTTCTAGCCCAAGTCAGACCACCCCTCTCTTCTTTTGTATGTTGTTGAAACTGCCATTCTCGCTGTCAAATAAGATGCACAGGTCATCTTGTTCTCGTTTAGCACGTGTTCCCAGGTGCTGTGAAAGGCAGCCTGCGCAATGGCAGTTTCGCCGAGGCTAACACTCAAGCTGGCCCCTCTTTTCCTGGTCGGTGCGATGGAGTTTTCCTCGCCCTTTGCTCTACCTAACGAAACATTCTACATCAGACTCATTAGGCAGCAATTGCCTAGAGCTCTCTATCAAGATCTCCTCCTTGCAGTGACCGCGGCCATTGAAGTTGATGACGCGATCCCACTGATCTTTCCCATCGCTGAAAAGCTTCGACCATTTCCCCGCCTGCTTCACGGCTTGAACTGTCTTATTCCTCGACATTGCAAAATCCACTGCTCAACAACTGCAAAAGACGTTAAACACTTCGTCATCGTCGATCGGGAGGTTGGCTATGCCCAAACATACTCTTTCTCTGAGACGGAGGACGCATTCGCTGTCTCTATCGAGAGAGAATACATCCAGGATCTTCTGCCCGACGCTGATGGATGGAGCGCGAACATAGGATCTTCCTCTGACGAGGACTGGTTAGCGTGTGTAGCTCAAATTCTGCAAGAGGTATGTAACTACATATTTGCCAAACCATTGTATATTTGTCACTCGCTTCTCTTCCTTTTTAGATCCTCGACGATCCAGAAACAGAATATCCATACTTGCCATTTATACGGACACGCCTTGACCGACTAGCGAAGGCAGGTATCTTACCTTTTTCAGCTCTTATCCACTTCGTCGATTCCAACGTCCCTCATTACGACGGTTTGATAGAATACTCTACCAGTGGCGGCTTTTGTGTGAGTGTCTATGTGAATAATAGGATATTCTTACCTTCAGAGGTTCCTAGGACGCTCACAAGGTCACGATAGAGAATGTCCCTATGTGCTTTCGGGTTCTGCGGCAGTGGCAAAGCTCAGATTCTGGGAAAGAGGTGTATAAACAATTTTGTCGTGAAGTCAGTGTCTGGCACCAGCTTCGTCATCCAAATATTTTGCCGTTGGTTGGAGCAACAACCGAATGTTTTCCTGGGCGCTATTGCTTTGTCGTTCCTTGGCTGTCAAATGGATCCATTACGTCTTATCTCAAGACACATCCCAATCACGACCGAAATACTGCAGTTAGTTTTGCTTCACCTTATCTCTGCGTCATGTTGATAACCTGTGGTTAGATCCAACAAATTGTCGATGGCTTGGATTATCTACACAACCTCGATCCTCCAGTCGCGCATAAAGATCTCAAAGGGGTGAATGCATTGCCATATTTTGTCATTTGTGTGCCTCACTAATATTTTTGGGATCATCTCCTTCAGGATAATGTCCTCGTACGCTCAGACCTAGTTTGCGTGATAACAGATTTTGGATTGTCATCTGTTTTGGAGACCCAGCGGTCAGTAACTGCTGGACGAGGAACACAGTTTTGGATGGCGCCGGAGCTTGGATTTGAAGAAGCTTTGAACCAGGATGCTCGTCCGAGAGATATCTATTCATTGGGATGCACTATTGCGGAGGTCAGCTGCGATCAGCTTCTGGCCATTCGGACGAGTCTGAAGAGTATCATGGCAGATCCTAACTGGGACTTCTCCATCCTTCATTTGGAGATCGGTCATTAGAGCTAACCCACCCGAGCTTCCACCTCCTCGAACACCGGAATGGGGAATGCAGGAAATTGGACTATGGGATGTAGTCAAACACTGTGTGTGCATCGAGCCCAGCAATAGGCCATCTATACAGGTCGTGAACTTGAGGGTGCAAATGGCAGGCCCACTTGCAAGACGCTTGAAACACCCTCGAGATATAGATGAAACAAATCCAATCAGACATCTTATGCTTGTCAGGCGGAAAATCAACTGTAGCATGGATATCGAAGCAATCGAAGACACTTGAATATACGGGTTATTGCGCGTCAGGCGCTTAATCAGAAAAGATGTCTGGATTTAGTGGGTATGGGTTAGTTTGTATGCGCTACTCTTAATTTGTCCTTGCAAAGTGACCGCATGTTGCTTCAGTAGATCGTACACAGGACTATCAGGATAAACAGTATAACCGTCGTCGGGAGAAGTCCAGCTTATAGAATACTTAGTAATCGGCCGGACTGGGCCACAGACGATGCTCACCCAGGAAGACGCGAACCCGACTGCCAAATCAGGTCGCCCGTAATGCCGGTTGAGATCACTTGCTTCAACCACGCAGAGTAGATTGTCAACTGATCACTGGTGACGCCAAACTCTTCGAGGATAACTGGTTTGTTGGCCTTCCTCATCGACGCAGCGTGATCCTCTATCCATTTATTACCCCAGTCAAGTTCGTTGCCGCTTTGGCCCCAGGATGAAGGGTATAGCTGAATTGCCTTTTAGAATCGACGGAACGAGAAGTGAATGCATATTCGTACGTGGAAGGTTCCGAAGTCAATACTTGAAATTTGTAGGTTCGCGTCAAAGTCAATTCCTTCAGTACCTCTGGGGAACAGTCAACTTCAGCATTTGGTGAATAACGAGTAGGGGCTGACTGGTAAGGATAAGTCGATGCACCAGGATGATTAAAGAATCCTTCATCGCCAATGCCAATAAGATGGTAGGGATCGATCGACTTGATGAATGCAGCCACTTCTCTTGCCCAATCCGCAATCATCGCGGGGTTGCAGTTGCCAGAAGTCATTCTTGGAAAGTGGAGATTGGTATAGCGAATTGATTGAGAAATGTCGTAACTTACCCTGAGCTACCCTTGCATCTTGGTTCATTCGCTAGTTCCCAAGCCATGATAGTTGGCTCCGTAATGTATCGTCCCATGAAGGCGTGGGCGTAGTATTTGAAAGCGTTCTTGATGTCCGGGTCAGAATAGAAGAGGTCATGGTTGGTCGAGTTGGCAATCTGCTTCACGTAGACGTCCATGCCACCATAGTCACTCCAATTGTTGGAACTGGGATAAACTGAGTTTTAGGATTTGCAACTATCTTGTATAGTGCGTACAGAGGCACGATCAAACGGAGACCATTCGCTTTGGCTGCAGCTACAACTTTGTCTGAAGAGAAAAAAATTAATGGATATGTATTGAAGTCCTCAGTAGCACCTACCGAAATTTCCCATCCCATCCTCCCCTCTGTTTGCCGTAGAGAATTGTCCGGACCAACTCTGATAGTAGACTCCGCTGGAATTTGAAGTAGTTATATCGCTGAAACCCCTACGAGAATCGTCAAGTCAGTGTCCAGAGTTTGAGATGAGAACTAAACAGAAAACTACCATGTGCGAACAACGGTTGCACCAGTAGCGGCTATGTCAGCGAAAGCTTCTTTCATCTGGTCGGCGCCAAGTCCTGTGAGGCCTACCCAATACGCATTTTCACTATCAAACAGTATTAGGGTCTTGTGTGAGTAATGATAGAAAAAGAATTACCCCACAACAGGAAATCTGACACCGTCCACGACAAACTGGGTACCTTGTACACCAACAAATCCAGGCGGCGGCTGTGGGGGAACCGCACTTGGGAGGCTTGGTGGAGCAGTACTGCTGGGTTCCAGAGAATCGGACGTTGTTGTCGATGTTGATGCAATACTCGAGGTTGTCGTGTGTGAAGACACCATACATTGTGAGTACCAGTCATTCTGGTAAATATAAGGATTGCCATTCGCGCAAGCTGGAACGCTAGTTAATGCCATAAAATCCTGGAAAATCCTGCCTGCCACGTACTTCTTCCGCCATGACAGCTTTTACCTCCGCATTGACCGTAGAGAGGCATTGTGCTATACACCTTAGGTAGGCATGCAAAGCCGAAGATGGTAGCTGTTATCTCAACGAGCCTTGTCTTCATCCTTGATGGTAGTCAAACTCTCTATCATCTCCACCGCAAACAGAATATAAGTATGACAGGAATAAGGTCGCATATTTCGGATGCATTTCGCATCATTTGCGTCTGTGGCAAGCGATAGCCAGTTGCGAGAATTTGCCGGGCAGAATGTGGCAACAAGAGGCGATTCGGCTGGTGACGCAGAAATGGAGACACGAAATGTCACGATCATGTGCGAGCTCGTCGCGTCGCGTCTAACAATAGACGCACCCCTATTGAGCTTGTCGAACCTGGGCGAGAAGCTCATGGTAACGTACTAGCATCTCTAAGAATTTTGAAAGTGACTGATCAGGCGGTGCTTTGTTTCATTGCATGGCCAACTCGGCTGGCGGGAGGCTGACCAGAAATAACCACTGGCGATCGAATCCAAACACACCAAATCAGCCACGCCAGTATATAATCCCTTCCTCTGTTCTTGCTTTTTGCTTTGTCCGCCATTTTCTCTTCCCTCTTTCCATCACTGTCTCTCTCTCTCGAGGCGGTGGTGGAAACGAAGAGAAGTGATAGTCCTCTCTGGTCTTTTCTTCAGATCCATCAACTGGTGGTAGCATCGGGGACTTGAAGAGGACTAGTGGCTGACCAACAACACCAACCTCCATAGCATTAACAGTTCGTCCTCACTACTTCGCCTCGCTGTTTAACCCGCCTTACTTTTATTGAAGATCGCCAATGTTATATTATCCCAAAAAGAGTACGTCCATATCTCTGCTTCTATTCCTTGCTTTTCTGAGC